>JAIFAC010000295.1:0-128713 GCA_026545765.1 Plantago major | reverse complement strand
TCCACACCCACATTTCCTAACAATTACAGGTTAAAAATGATACCAAATTTTTATTCTAACCCTCCTCCTCTTTATCCAAACACACCACCTCCCACTTTACCAAACAATTTTCTCTCTTTCTCACTACTTCCTCCCCTGAAAAATTTCTTTGCAAGCATTACAAGTTCATCAATTATCACCTTAGGAGCTTTAAAAGATAAGTAATACATGGGTAATGCATTCAACTTACCATTTTAGTTAATACTATCCTTCCTCTAATGACAAAATTTGTTCTCCCAAGCCCAAGCCTTTTCTCAATTTTTCTTTACATTTCCCCACTGATTTCCTATCTTTTGCCCTCCCCTAAGCAATCCAAGATAAAGAAATGGACTAGATCGACATCACAATTGAAGTACACCAAAAATTCCTTAACTTGTTCAATTCCACACCCAAATCCCATTAAGCTTCTCTTCCCAAAATTAATTTTAAGTCCAGGAAACCAATTTCAAAACATCTCAAGACACTTTTATTGTTTCAAAATTTTCTCTACACATTTCCCCATTATTAGAAGTCATCCGCAAATTGGAGATGGGATATTGGTATTTTTCCTTACAACCAAATTGGTTTAAACATTCCCAAATCACACCTAATCATCCTACTAAGCCCTTCCTTCATACAATTAAATACAAAAAGAATGAGCGGATCTCCTTGTCTCGACCCTAACAACAATTCTTTTGTTGGACTTCCATTTATTAACAGACTAGTCACACTAGACACACATTTTCATCCACTTTATCCATTTATACCCAAAACCCAAGCTATGTAGCATATCAAGGAAAATTTCAATCTACCGAATCATAAGCCTTTTCAAAATCAAGTTTAACATAAAAATACTCTTTTCTTTTTTTTTGCTTCATCGATAATTTCATTTGCAATGAGCACACCATCAAAATGTTCCTATTTCCTATGAAAGCCGATTGACTATTTGACACCACTTTATCAAGTACTCCACTTAGCCTATTTGACAAGACCTTTGAAAAATTTTATACACACTATTTACAAGGGATATGGGTCTATATTCACTTATGTTCACAAGATTTTTACTTTAGGCACCAAAGTGATAAAAGTCGTGTTCATACCTTTGCATAATACGCCATGCCTATGGAACTCATCAAACAATCGAACAAATCACCTTTAATCACCTCTGACATGATCTATAAAATTGGCTCCCATAGCCATCCGGACCCGAGCTCTTTTACATTCCACAATTCCATATTGCTTGTTTAATTTCCTCCTCCTCAAAGCTACATTCCAAGCTCTGTCGGTCACCATCATCAAGCATGTTTCCCTCAATTCCCTTCATCTTGAAATCACCTATCTTTCTTGCTTCAAAGTGTTTTGCAAAAAAAATCCCGAATGCCATTTTTGACTTCTTGTACCTCATCGACCATTTCCTCCTATTCTTATCCCCTTGAGGTTCTTATATCTTCCCGCCTCTCTACCACTCCATGAAAAGAAACTTCGTGTTAGCATCATGCTTTGATCCACTTGATTTTGCTTGTTGAATTCTTAAGCCTTCCCTCGCTTGAAGTAATCTGTAGCTCCACCAAATTATCTTGTCTTCTCTTTATCAATTCACAAAACTCAAGTTCCCATCATCTCTGGACTAAGGTTCTATCTTTGTTTTTCCCCTATCCATAGAATTCCTTCTGCTCGCCTCTGTCCTCTCTATTTCAGAATTTATTTGGGCCTCAGACACTGGTCCAGCAGTCCCCATTTGCGGCTCTATCTCCTCAGGTCCATTGGGCCGGTTCTGACTCAGGCTAGTCATTTGAACCCCAATCAGATTCACTCCATTTCGCCCTTCCTGCCTGTTTTCCAGAAGTATGTCATCTTGTTCTATCATCTCAGTCAGCCTCTCAATGTTTTTGTCCAATGCTCCCACACTTCTTCCATTCCATTCTTTGAGCCTCATTTTCAATCTTTTCAACTTTTCCTTCATTACAAATCCTCCCCATCCATGCACCTCTACACCATTCCATTGTTCCTTTACCACCTCCATAAAATCCTTTTCTCTTATCGAACTATTCATGAACCGAAATGGCAGCGGCCCCGATCTTGATTACCTCCTTTGATGATAACCGCATGGTCCGAAAGCTTCCGTTTAATCCCCAATTGCACCAAGTCCGGCCATTTCTTCAACCAATTTGTGGAGAATAAAAACCTATCCAACCTACTACAACTCGTACCACAATCCCGGTACCATGTAAACTTTCTCCTTGTTAATGGTAGGTCGATCAACTCCGCTTGAGATATAAAATCATTAAGCCCTCATCCTCCTCTTGTCACCATTACATGCTTTCCTCTTTTTCTTCTAGATTTCTAATGGCATTGAAGTCACCACATAAGCACAGACTTCTCCCTCCCATCTTTAATTCTTTTCACAAGTAGCTCCCACAATGTTTCTCTCCCCAATTCCACACACGGGGCATATATATTCACTATCTCCACCAACTCTTCTCCCCATTTCCCTACTACTCCTAGAGCACCATCTTCTCCCCAAAAGTCCTCCTTTACAAATACATCCAGGTTCCACATGTTAATAATCCCCGGATCTCCCATTTGCACCGGAAAAATCGAATCAACATTATTATGGCCCCACATACTCTCGACTAATCTCTTATTCACATCGCTTTTCTTTGTTTCTTGTATACATACAAAATCAAGTTTTTCCTTATAAATCATTTCCTTGATCTCTCTTCATTTCACGAGACCACCAAACCTCTTATATTAAAGTCATCATCTTCATTGTCCACTATTTTCATTTCCTAAACCACTTTCCTTTTCCTTGACTTCTTTTCATGTTTCTACCGCAACTCGTGCGAAACCCGAATCAATTTCTTACTTAAGCTCACGATTGGGCTGAAGATGAAATAACGACCGTCGAATAATTAAGCTATAGGTGAGCTAAATTTAGGTGTTCGGATCTTGATCTGACAATGAAACCGAAGGCAAGTTAAGTTACGAGTTCTTTATCGATCTGAAGTTTTGAATTGAACTTGATTTCTTCTTTTCCCTTTACGAAACCTCGATTCTAGATCTGAAGAAGATTTAGGATTTTGCAAATCTTTATTCCTAAACCATCTCGAGGCTCTGAATTTGATTTTTTTAGTCGAAAGAAAATTTTGTTCTTTCAAAAGTTTTACAAAAACAAAATCGGAAACTTATATCTGAAAATCGAAATTTGAATCGAGATATTAGGTTCAGATTCGAAATCAAATCCGAAAATAAGTCGAGAATTGTAAGACTGTATTTCGACTTCTTTAGGTCATATCTGAATGGATTTGAATCTGAATTGATTTGAGATTTTCTTGAAGGAAGTATCAATTAGAATCTGAATTTGGGCTGTCATGGAAGACAGATATCTGAGAAGAAAAAGATGCGAAAATGAAGCAGTCATGCTTGATGAAGCGAAGCGGGAAGCAAGAACCATTCTCTATACCATAATGTGAGGGAAGCAGTAAATAGGACCTACCTCTAACACAACCTACCTCGAAACACCGTTTGTTCCAAGTTATGTTTAATTGGTGAGTAGTTTGATCTGATTACCCGCTAGGTGAATCCGTGATCAGGAAAATAAGTACCAAAATAGTAGTGGTGGAACATATGAGTCTGTATTAAGCTGTACTAATGGTTGTACACATAGGCTTTATTTATAAGGCTATGTCAAATACCCCATATATTCGAGTTAGACTAGGACCTTCCATCCATCAGAGTTGATTCTAGTTTATAACCGCGTGAATCTAATAAAATAAATCACTATACATTTAAACCGAATAATAATTGTTAATGTGGATTACAAAAATAGAAAATATTCTAACATATTGACCTCTCAAAGAACCAAGTTTAGGAAGAAATTACAGAAATTTGTTGGGTGAAAATAACACGTTTAGGTGCTGGCGAGTTTAGATAATGGACAATTTTTCCCATTATCTTCCACATAGTTTAAGCTCTCTCACCGACCTTCATGCTCTGCAATTCACGGAATTGTAGTTTCTCTAGAGAGTTACCCTCTACATTAAGGAGTTGCATCAAACTTCGAGTCATGATGGTTAACGGAAACATTCCAATGTGGATGGGGCGTTTATCGACCGATTCTCACCGGAACAATTTTGGAAGCATCTCTCGAAATATGCCGTGATGCCTTTTGTTCAACAATTGCATCTTTTGGTCACAACTTTAAAAAACTATAAATAGAGGTCCATAGTTGGATTTTATATACACAACAACAGATATTCACATTCTCTCATTCTTTCTTCTCTTCTTCTTTTAAGCTTTGTCTTTCCATATTCGATAGTCCACTCGAATATGTGATTTCAAGTCTGACTTCTGATTCACTTTGTGTAATCTTGGGAGACATTTTGCTAATTGCAACGTAGGCATCCAAGCGAGGCAAATTTGTCTTAGGATCGAGACTGACTCTCACATAACACTCCTTAATTCGTTATCTTACATGTTACTTCATTTATATATATATATATATATATATATATATATATATATATATATATATATATATATATATATATATCTTCAAAACAGAGACTCTCTTCTATAAATATAAAACAACTTAAGACAAATTTGTGTGATCTGTTTGAAGATGGATATCTGAGTGGAGTCATTGCTTGGAGGCGAAGCGGATGGAAGTGGATCGAATCTGTAAGATCCTTGAGATACTGTTAGGTTCATGTATGCTACAAAGAGGCGCAATGGTCTAGTGGCACAAGGAGTTGCTAACAAGCAAGAGTTGTCATGTTCGATACCTACGTATTCTTGAGATTACATTTAATTTTTCTAGTAATTCACTTGAGCTCGAATAACGGTACGTTTTCATTTTTTTGTTAAAGTGCTGGTTAATTTTTTGTGTGTCTCGATTTCATTTTGGTTGATATGTGGGGCCATGAAAAATTAAATCTGGAATGTTGCATTTGTTGGGGGTTTGAACACATAACCTTTGGCAAACCACTTGAGCAACATACCACTCGACCATCACAACCTTTGGTTTAAAACCGTGTGATTTCTATATGTTAGAGGCTGGCTGTTTTGCCTTTTGTAAATTACATGCTTTGTCCTTTCTCTCGTTTAAATTGTCATGTGCTTGGTAAATGTATGGTTAATTTTACAAGTTCTTTGTGTTAGTATCATGTTATTTCCATTTGGTTTTGGAATTTTACTCATGTATCATGAAGTTGTTTATGATGCATTATGGGCATGCTTTACCGTACTTCTATAACTTTGTTAAATGCGTGTATATTGAAACTTGTTGTGATTTTAACCTGAAACTTGTGAGAGTTAAAGACAATATGTGTTCTCATGCTGTTACTTTTTGAAGTTGCTTTATATGCATGTTTTGGTTTAATCATCTATTTGCAATCATACAAAAGTATACAAACTATGTGTGGTCATGTTTGTTTTGTATGATGAGTTTATTACATCACGTTTATGTAATATTGTGTGATGATTGTGTAAGTTGGCATATTGATGCATATGTATTTGTTATACATGAAATGCATGACAAATTATGTCCCTAGTGTTGGGAGGTGCGAGACTTTGTGTCCATGGAAGGTGAAATTCAAGTATCATATGAGTGGGTCTTGTTATGCGAAATTCTATTTCTTGGCATATGGAAAGACTACACTAAGCGTAAAGTCTTTAATCTTTTCAAATGTAGGAGAATGACAATTTTCTAAATTGTGGTTTGTCATATTAACTTATGGACAAATGTTTCCCTCATGTTGTTGGCACATAATAATTGAGAATGCATAGTGTCTTGATCGTTAATGTGTGGTTAAGTTCTAAGAAACTTAATGAGCTTTGTGAAATATTGGTTGAATATTTTCACTAAAGCAATGGAGATAAAAAATAAAACTTTTGTAAATACGGATACTAGGTATATTGTGGTACTTGCATTGAGTCCACTTGAAAAGTGGTGTAGAGCTTAAATTGTTGGTTAACCTAATCCATGGTGGAAAAGAACTTGTACGACTTCGGTTATCGTTGAGCGATGAAATCGATGCGCGACTTCAACCGTTAAGTTCATTCAACTCACCATGTGAATATGAAACTAACTTGTATAAAATTGCCATTGTTAAATGGACTTCTGTGAAGATGGAAAACGTACGTTGGTACGTTTGTTGAATATAACAATGGCATTAATATAATTTATACTTTGTTAAAAGAAAAGGGGATGTTGTTGAATTCTTGACTTTACTAGAATTGTGGGGAGAGGCCATTCTCTTGGATAACAAAATTCTTAACAGAATTTCCACAAGCACAACAACATAGTTCTATATAAGTTATGGAGAGATAGCCTTGCTTCTTTCAAGTATCGATTTGTGGTGCTGGTTGGCCAAGGTAGAAGTACTTAACCCAAGCGGAATTTGGTCCCAGAACTATGGACTACATATTCTTTGGATATGCTAGTAATGTAATGTATATCAATTTCTTGGTCATTAGGTCCAAGATTAATGATATTGATGTGGGAACAGTTTGTTGAATTAATGACTGCTAAATATTTGAGATGTCTTCCCTGTCCATAGATGAAGGAATTGACCTAGCGTAATTTTGGTTGGGCGAGTGCGAACCAAGTGGTCCGGACCTTGACCCAGAAGGATCAAACCTGTTGTTTGTAACTCTTGTCTATTCTAGTTGTTCAATTAAATTGAAACTAGAGGAATATATGAATGCAAACTAGGATTTCAAATCAAGAGAACACCAAGGTTCATGAGTTTGAATCTAGATGCGGTAAAAGGGCAAGGAAGAACAAGTACTTAGGACCAAATTTTATAGCCTATTTGGCAGAAAATGTTCGAAGGACAATCATCTAAGCATTGTCTCTAGAGGCTACCAAATAGAATGAAGCTCCGAAAGTTTTTTACTTTGGAGAGTCTTTGTTCACGTTGGGAGGAAGCTTTGCGTTCACTAGTTGAGAAGAAAGACTCGTCTCCATGGGGTGTTATTGAATGTACATGAGACTTTGGTCTTTGTACTTGTTAGATTCAAGTTTTAATTCGTGGGTCTCATAATGTGAAATTTACTTTCTTGACATGTTTGAGCAGACCACGTTAAATATAGAATGGCTTGAAATTCTATAAATATGGGGAAGGTGCAAAATTCTGAAGGAATTATTCCGCATTTGGCACTTGATAGTCTGAGGAATTGGTGTGACCAATACACAATTTTGCAAGTATGGATACTTGTGAATGTTCTCTAAATGGTTGTTTCGAGGTGGAGCAAAGATTTTTGTAAGGAAAATTAGTTGGACTGTAGGTCCAGAATGCGATTAATTCTAATTAAGACCATGTTACTGGCGTGGAATTAATTGATTGAACTACGAGTTCAAATAATGATGGTTTCCAATTAAGGCTATTGGAGGGGCATGGAAAACACATATATTTATTTGTCTAAACTAAATTCTTGTTCAGAAGTATTATGAAAGTTGTAGACATGAAATAGGTTGACTTATGTTGAGACGAGTCAAAGCGTTTTTTCTTATCGCTATCAATAAAACAGAGGTTGTCTCAAGTTTGGAGAAACTATGGAGACTTATTGATGCACAAGAAAAATGCTTGGATGTGGATTTGTGTACACATATCACATCAAAATAAGCAAGTATAGTGGTGATCATGTAGAGTTGGTGTTATATTCTTGGATAATTGGCAGTCTAATGTGCATAATGGACATTACTCGTCTAAA
Organism: Plantago major; assembly: GCA_026545765.1. Classification (NCBI taxonomy): domain Eukaryota; kingdom Viridiplantae; phylum Streptophyta; class Magnoliopsida; order Lamiales; family Plantaginaceae; genus Plantago; species Plantago major. The sequence continues at coordinate 120,979 of JAIFAC010000295.1, read as the reverse complement.
TACTGCACATGTAGTCAATATGTTGGCTAAGTTTGCACCTAATCCTAGAAATAAACAATGGGAAGACTATTCATCATCAACAAAGGTACTTGAAGTACTCGATTGAGTTACGGATTACATTATGGGAGATATCGGTGATTATCAAAAGGATCTGATTGGAAACTTGATATACGGCATCACGAAACCAAGTCCACAAGAGGGTATTTATTTACCATTGATGGTAAGGGTTGTTTCGTGTAGATCCTCTAAACAAAGATGCATCGCCCGATCCATGTTGGAATTAAAATTTATTGCTTTGAAAAAAAAAAGCATAGGAAGAAACATAATGGATTTATAAATTTTAGAGGATGTCCCTTGTTGGGATAAGCATGTGCATTAGTGATGTTCACTACAATAGTCAGTCGACTTTTGAAAAAAAGGCACAAGAATAGTATGGCAAATCTAGACACATCGTAAAATCGTGACATAAGACCATTGGCGATTGATCTTTTGGCGGTTATCACTATTGATTGTGTGAAATCAAAGGATAACATGCGGATCCACTAAACAAGCGCAATGCCTAAAGTATCAAGCAATGCATGCATCTGGGGAATGGGCCTAAGACCCGAATTAAAGAAAATTCTGAGGTAACTTGACCATCTTGTTGGAGATCCTAAGAATTTGGTTCAATGTAAAGCGAAGTTGTAAAGGACGATTAGCGCCTTGTGAAGTTTTGTACTTAGAGGTAAGAGCACTTAGGAATTATACTCCATGAGGTTGTTCCCGCGATAGACATTAAGTGCTGCTGCCGTATCGGGCGGAGGATGAGTCACCGAACTCTTAATGATCCACTACTAAAAAACATCAACTTCTATAACCAAACATATGTAAGAGGTACTCATGCAGTAACATTAGAATGGATCCTGGGAGAGTTGGAATAATTCAATAACATTATATTACCGTATGCTGTCACAGAATTGCAATATGGGTCCACAACACTTTTTTGTAAGCGTCTTGCTGTCACAAAAGAATGTTTATACGGTAGAAAACAAATAATACGTTTGACTCCCTCAAAATAAACTATGTGTGACCCTGTATACCCTTATTTTATTACAGCAAGCTGTCACAAAACTTTTATCGTTTTAAATTACCAAATCATTTATACGTGATGGTAATACAGTCACATTAGGTGTGTACAAATTGAAATATAAAAATAGATGCAGTTTATGTATTGTTGATGTTTAGTGGGATATGTATTTTAAGTAATCAATACTTGTGATATTTGTACATACTAAATTACACTTTATGCGGACATGAATATTATCGTTTTAAAGTTCCACTTGGTGGGATCAATATGTATTTTCTACCGATCAAGATAAGTTTTATCCTTTTCCTTGAAGCTTCAAGCCAATCTTAATCTCTAATTTTCCCACTAATCTAACAAGGATGAACATAAATAAAATATCACCATAAAATGTTATGTAACACATTTGAATTTATATCATTGAATATATTAAGGTATGATAATTTATCTAAGTTACTTATTAACTTTATTAGTTAAATCTATAGTATGAAATTCGAAATTAACCCGTTAAATATCACCTTGTTGGATTAATATATAGTCGAACTACCATAATTTTAAAAAAATCATGTCAGCGATTATACATACATCCTAGTCATGCAAAAGACATCATCCACTTTAATCATCATCCGTTAAAAAGCGACATCATGTCAGCGATTATACATTGCAAAAGACATCATCCACAAAATCATCATACACAACGAAGATAATTACGAATTCAAAGTAGTGCATTAGTTAACCAAATACGAGCAAGGAAAATGAGATCAAGAAGTGCCACCGTCACAATCATCATGATCATAACCAGACTCATTCTCCTTATCCTCATAATCCTCGGAGTCATCGACTTGATGCGACTTGACCTCATTCTCCTGGAATATTCCCTCAGTTCCTCTGGTGTAGTATTTTTTTGCATCCATTTCTTCATGAACCCAAAAATCTTAGTAGATTGCCTTTTATCTTTCTGATATTCCTTTTGACCTTTCTTCAAAGTTTTAATTTCCTTTTTCAGCTTAAGCACTTCTGGGTTGGGATGTGAAGTGGTAAGAGGTCGTGGTGGCAAAGCTCTTCCTTGATTCTAGCAAAACCGACAGCGGATCAATACACCTCGTGATACACCTCTCATAGTACCATGATGGGCATACGCAACCTCACCCCAAATTTGAGGTAAACCGGACACGATGCTCTCACGAAGACTCTTGGGATTTTGTATGTATCCTTCCTATTTTCAAATTGCATACAATCATATATATAAATTAAATTATTATCGATGAATGTTAATTTGCTCAAATGATTATAATCATGCATATTAGTAAATTGAAAAGCGACTTACATAAAGTTCCCGTGATGGTTCATTTACCCATTGTTCCTCCACCTGTGGAATGACAATAGGTTCGCCGTTGTCACCTACAAGACCAGTAGCCTCGGCACGCCTTGGATATTTCCCCCCTGCAATATATCAATATCTGGGAGCGCATCTATTTGACTCATATTTTCAGCAGTAGTCTTTCTCTCCGACATCACTTTTTAAACAACAGAATCCATCGATTGCAAATGCCAATCGCACATTCTGAGTCTCATTGCGAATCCGGGTGTGACGTGAAGCCTTTCCACGTCTCACTCTGTGCAGGATGAACCATTTTATCTTACCAGCCTTGACAGTTTGTATGCCACGTCATGTGCTCCGCTATTTTCTTTGACATGTACAATCTCTACAGGCGCTTTGTAATTGGAAAGTACCACAACTTCTTGCGTGGAGCTTCAGTTTTACCTCCATAACTCACCGCCTCGTACCTCTCGAGACCACAAATTGAGCAAGACCTCAAATGACCATATTCATTGTAGTATATGCAACAATTTGCAGGACATACATCATATTTAATAACCCCAAGGCCAAGTTTCAACATCACCTTTTTCATCTTGTAATAGCTATCGGGAATGGAATGTTGATATTGAGGTAAGACCATGCTTTTGCATCCTCGTATGTGATCCTCAAGTTGTGCCTATGTTGTTGGATGCGACGTCTTGAATCGCATAACATCAGTGATCCAGTGAAGCAGTGCATGTTGTGTCCCTCATACGGTACAGTCGGCGATGGTGATCAACTTAGAAATGCACAGCATCATCATTTGGTTCATTTGGCATTTCCTCTTCTTGGTAGTGACTATGATGTGGAAACCAATCTTGCACAAAATTTGATCGTTTTCAAGCGTGCTGTCAGGTTCATTCACATTTGCGAGAACATGGACCACCTCCTACATCATAAGTCACGCCTTGTTGCCCATAACCTTCCCCATATCGATCCGGATATAATATCCGCTAAAAAGCCTTTTATGTATAAATGTAGTATGTAGTCCCACGATCACGGAGGCCAATCACAATCACATTTCACACGGACAACAAATTTGATCTTGATTACGGTTTGTAAATGCCCAATCGCAAAACATTCAACCCTAATAAAAACTCAAGTGTAAGGCCGTCATTGCCCGCCTATTATACATCCATTCCTAAAACCATTCATTGTATATGTCTAAAAATATAATAAATAAACAAGTCAAATCATTATAAAATATACCATTAATTAGTACTAAATTGGTAAGTTTAAAAAAAATACAAGTGGGGTATTAAGAATACAAGTGTGAATTGTTTCCTCCATGAAGTAATGACGGCGGATTAACATAATTGGTAAGTTTAATTTAACAATCAATTAGTGAGACAACTTAATTAGTGAGTGAGTTCATAATTAACATTAACATGATGCTTTAAACAATTAAATTAATTTCCTTCCGGATTTTCAAATAATATTCAAACTAATTTCTTTTTCTTACATTTCCGTCCAAATCAATTGAACAACTTATAAAATTAATTTCCCTCCAATTAAATTAATCAACTCCACAAAATCCATTCAAAATTCATTGCAACCAAAATTACTTTCCCACCAAGCCAAATTTCATTTTCCCACTAACACAGTAGATACTCTAAAATCAATTTCAAAAGTTACCATTCAAAATATTCAAACTTACCCCCAAAACTACAACAAATAAATATATAAACATTAATTATGTACTTAAAATATATAAATTAATTACATGCAGAATTGTATCTCAGCATTTGTGTTTTTATGTGAATGCTATTGGTCACAAGTGCACAAAAATTATAGTGCAGAATCGAAATTCAAGATTATTTGTGTTTTTATAGCGCTAGTGGTCACAAGTGCACAAAAATTATAATTCAAAATTATTCAAACTAATTTCTTTTTCTTCCATTTCAGTCCAAATAAATTGAACAACTTATAAAATTACTTTCCCTCCAATTAAATTAATCAACTCCATCAAAATCCATTGAAAATCAATTGCAACCAAAATTACTTTCCAACCAAGTCAAATTTCATTTTCCCACTCTAAAATCAATTTTATGTGACTGCTAGTGGTCATTAGTGCACAAAAATTATAGCAGATTCAAGATTATTTGTTTTTTTATGTGTTAGCCACCCGACACAAGTAAACAAAAATTATATAATTTTCTTCTCTAACTCTTATCTCATGCAAATCAAACTAAGATTGTACGTGGTCTCTTTGTAAAAATAAATAATATAATTAAACACAATTAATAATTCTTAATTTTTAATAAAAAAATCAAATTGATTTACTTCAACTAATATACTTAGTTACATAAACTTATCTATCTTACAAATCTACTCTAAATCTAAAACCAATGGTCTCTTTGTAAAAAAAGAATCAATATAATAAAACACAATTAGTAGTTCTTTATTTTTGAAAAAAAAACTCGATTGGCTTTACTTCAACTAATATTAGTATACGTAGTTACACATATGCTCTCTTTTGGACTACAATTCATGAATTTTTCTTATAAATTAAATAATATAAACTTATAATTTATAAAATATGTAGCTACATTAAAATATTTGCATATTTGAGCATTCTAATATAAATTTGTATGCCATCATTAATAAATAATATGAAATTATAATTTACAGGATTGAAAATTATCGAATCATAGTTATAGTCTCAAACTTGATTTTAACTCAATTAATATGATGTATTATTATACTCCTAAATATGTTCTCTTACCCAATTTATAACTCATGTATCATATAAATTAAGTTTTTTAAACTTATATTGCAAATAATACACAAGGTTTTGATTGCTATAAATATGAGTAGTAAATCAACATTCATAATTATGATACTTCCACAACAACAACAACAACTACTACTACTACTACTGAATCATACTAAAAATAATTTAAATTAGCTTACAAATATAATAGCGTATTAAAACATACCTTGATAGAAATCATCGATTGCAAATTTGCACAAATGGTGATATTGTGATCGAATGAGTACCGTCGATTACAAACTCCACAAATGACAATTGCAAGCTGCACAAAAGAAAGTAAAATTAAAGAGTGAAAAGTAATTTCAAGAGAAGGTGATATAAGTGGTGAGATTGTGATTGAAATTATGAGTATAAATCGATTACAAACTCCACAAATAGCGGTATAATAATGGGAAGTAATTTAGGAGAAGGTAATATAAGTGGTGAGATTGTGATTGAATGTTGATGAAAACCTTGAGATGATATAATTTGTTTTGATGTGATCTCGATGAAAGATAATTCACCCGAATATGATCGTTTCTAGCTGGACACACATATATATAAACTAATTATTATACTTTATATTCTGAGGTTGATTGTCACTAATAATATGTTTTTATAACATTAACTATCACAAAATATAATATAATAAATACTAATACTGAAGTAGTTATGAAATTAAATTATACTACTATCACTAAATAAATACTGAGTACTATATATTACTATTAACTTAATTATATACAATTATCACTATAAATTATAGTAATTACTGAAACTATTGAATAATTATTACTTCACCAATTTATTACTACAAAATTAAATTATGGTACTAGAGTAACTAGTCACACACAATGGAATGTTCCTGATTACCTACTCTTATTACAGATGGCGGTCACACATCCAAATTGGTTCAAATGGTAGAATCTTCCCCCCTTAATTTCGTTGTGTGTCCGTTTGCTGATATAGAAACACTGAAATATTTTAAAATTTTGATATCCCGCTTATTCACTAGACTTTTGTTACAGCGGTCATACAATATATTTTCCAGCTTCATATATATATACCCCGTTCCTCCAAATTCATTTCATTCCAGTGACTTCATTCTTCCATTACTCATTTTCTTCTCCAGTGAGTACTCTCATCTTAATTTCCTCTAATTCTTCCATGTATCTATTTTAATTAATTTCCATTATTACATCTATGGAATTATTTCTACAATCATATGCTTGTATGTGTTCTTAATTTAATTCCTCAAATTCTACTTGTCCAAGTAACAACACTAATGTATTGTATATGTGTTCTTATATGTAGGTATTATGCTCCAATTTGAGGTAATTAACATTACACATTCATTTACAAATTTCATTGAACTTTACTCATTGTGTTTTACTATCTTCTTCTTTGCTCATTTTCTTTTTACTATATCTTGTTCTAATTAATTTCCTTTATTTTTTTTCCAGATTTTGGAAGGAATTGGAGTAGAAGTTTGCTACAAGACACAAGACATCTCTTTGTTATTGAACTTGTAGCTACTTATTATAGTTCATAGTCAAATAAGTGAATTTTGTTGATATGATTGATATATATGTAATTTTTACATGTAGTGTTAAACATGTGGTATATATATACTTGTAAATAGATCACAAATTCTATAAAAAGAAAATATTTGCATTTCTATATTTGCTTCCTTTTACTAAACAATAGTATATAATTAATTTTCTAGTTACCCAACAAATTAATATTGTACAATTAAATAAACACGGTACTAATTAAAATATTTAAATCCATCTAGTGTGACAGCCTGAGGTCACAAAATAAATATTACGAACCAAATATTTTACCGATAAATCAAAATTAGAAATTTATATATAAATAAAAAAACGTTATATGTGACCCCATGATGTCACAAAATGTTGGAGAATAAAAATGTATAAAACAGGTTATGTGTGACCAAAGTGGGTTACGAATAAAAGCTAGCATACGAAGTACGTACTTGATTATTTGTGACAGCTAAATGATATAGAATAATAACACATGTATAAACACTTACTTATTAATGCTCGTATATCCAATGCTTGACTTTTCGTTTATGTCAGTTTACGGTCACAGATAAGTTGTTGCAATAAATATAATGTGACTGCCTGTCATATATGTTTCATTCTGTTACAACACCTTCTATGAGCCCATTGTATTACTCTTTGTGGTCACATAAAGCTCTTATGTGACCGATTTTCCCTTTCTGTGACTGTATTTGGCAGTTATAGAAGGTGATGTTTTTTAGTAGTGATCGTCTAGAGCTTTTGAGAGGAGCATCAGTGGCAGAATGCTCTTAGAAGGAGATCACCTATTTAAGTGTATGATGTTTGGCTACTTCAACTGAAACACTTAAGAATCGAGGTGTCGAGGCCTTTAATGGACCTGACACAGGAACAAAACAATAAGGGAATTATTGTGTAGGTATCATTGTCTTGGTTTACACAAAATGCCGACTGGTTCAAGACATCGTGTTCATCGGTTGACAAGTAAATCCGATGGTACTCTACTAGGGGAAGATTCAAAGCGAAAGCTATCGTTCTCGATGCAATAAGTTTTTCGCTGGAAATTCGAGGATGGAGCACTCCGATGTGCTGTGAGCATCAATTCTCTTTCATGTGGGGATTGTTGGAATTTTAGCTAACCAAGAGTGGTTTGTCTATAACTTTGTATCTCAATCAAATGGGGTCCTACACGTCGAAAACAGAAGTTTCTGAAACGTACATTGTCTACTATAATAGTAGAAGACACTTGAGCAAATATTACTAAAATTCAATTGTGAAAAAGTAATTAATGATCAAAGTGTGTTGGTTGATGTACCAGTTATGGAAAATCAAAGAGTTGGAGTGGAAATAGTTGCACATAGCTAAAAGAATAGGTGAAAAGGTGAAAAATTGGAGAAAATGGTTCAAATGGGTGTTGAACCCATGACCAAGTTCATCGATAGATGCACCTTTCAGGTTGGGTTATGTAGCTTTTGTGAAAGAATGTGAGTTGAAGTGTGTAATTTGCAAGGAGTGCATTTGTACACGAAAAGATGTAAGAATACTGAAAAACTGGTGCAGGTGGGTGTTGAACCCATAACCTGGGCGCCTAAAGTGGCAAATGTTGCCATTGGAACATGTATTTTAGTGAATGATTGTATCTTACGAAAGTACATATCTATTCGGTATCAGAAGCCTTTTGTTCAACAATTGCATCTCTTGGTCACAACTTTACAAAACTATAAATAGAGGTCCATAGTTGGATTTTATACACACAACAAGAGATATTCACATTCTCTCCTTCTTTCTTCTCTTCTTCTTTTAAGCCTGTCTTTCCATATTGCAGTAGTCCACTCGAATCTGTGATTTCAAGTGCCAGCTTACAGATTCACCTGTTGTGTAATCTTGGGAGACATTTGGCTAATTGCAACCTTAGACATCCAAGCGGGACAAATTTATCTTGGGGCGGAGATCCGACTCTCACATGAGTCCTTAATTTGTTCATGCTACTTCATTTATATATATCTTCAATACATTGCGCTCTTCTATAAATTTCCAATTGAGACAAGTTTGGGCCTTTTGGGGTCTTTGAGGAGAAGTAGTTTCCTTCTACTTGTTTGAGGAAAAGTAGGTCTCTGACTCTCTGGTTTGTTTTAGAGGTAGCATTAGCACTCTATGGTCCCTCGAGTTGTCATATTTTGTAACTAGGTCCTCATGTACATGTCTCGTTTGTTATATTAGGAGCTTGACTCCACTTTATTACGGTAAAATAAAAGAGTTTGGAGTCTTTTGAGTTTTTTACATTGCACTAGATTAAAAAGAGTACACATGAGTTGAATGGGAAAAGTGAATCCTAATGTGCAATACTGATCCATTTATTACATCTACATTTAATTTTAATGTAAACTACTGGTCTATTTTCTTTAACTCATACATACAAAGCTTGGTACTAGAGACACGGACTTGGAATTAGTAATCCTGCATTAAAAGTAATAATATAAGCAAGTAGGAGGCGCGTGAAGAAACCATTTTGTACATGTGTTTGTAAAAGGCATCCTTTCTGAAGAAAAAGCCCACTCTCAGTTATCAATGCGTGAGATACACGTTCATCTCCTCTACAATATCTCTTCACTTCTTTTATTTCTCTATCCAAAAATTGGGTTTTTTTCTTCCCTGCATGTTATAGTGTGTCCTCGTGTTTTAATGTATTATGCAGTCTGCAACATATATTACATGGTACAACCATGTGGTACAACATTAAAGCGAGTACTACGCATCTTTGTATCTGGAAGGAAACTCAATAATTGCTTCTTCTCCGTCTGAGCAGTGGCGTATGACCAACAAACTCCCAGCCCCTATACATATTTAAAGTCTCATCATCTTCTCCAAAAATTCTCCTTATGACGAAATTAATAGACAAGGACCCAATACACAGACAATATATACAAGTAAAGAAGACTCATTTTGGAGATCTGCAAATCAGAGACAACGAATACAACAGTCCATGTGCTATCAACAATGGAGCAACATTGTAAAGAAAGCAGTATGATCTCCTGGTTTGATATCCTCTAAAATTGCCATTCAATTTATCCCTCTTTTGCTCATTACCTTGTGGTTCTTCTCTACCCCGTTAATAATAGTACTTGTTTATTGCTTGAGCACCTGAAATAATTATGCAGTTTGGTGTTGGATGATAACCTCGTAGAGAATAAAAACGGGATGAAGGATATGCAATTGTTTAGACTCAGGTTTTGTTCTGGTAATGGTAAATTTGGTGTTTTCTTGTTTTTGTGGGCTATTTTTCACACTCTTATTTATGACTGAAATACAGTGTAGTGACAAATTGAAATTCAATGTTAACTTGACTGATTGTAGAAGTCGGGTAACTCATGTTATGTAACGACCCGGACCATTAATGAAATTTGGCCTTGATTCTTCGTGACATTCTTGAGGTGATATGATGGCTCCACTATACCAACACAAGTCCTTTCCCTCACTTTGTCTCCTCGTCTTGTGAACCAGACTTCACAGTTGGTCACCCATCCTAAGATTTCTTTCGTGCTTAACTCTGGAGTTATTATAGATGGATTCCCGAAAAGAAAGGTTCACCTTATTGGTAGGAGTAGCATTCTCAATCCCTTTAAGCTGTTTGGACTTGACTTGAAACTTTGGGGCGTTACATGTTAGGTCCGGTAAGCAAGTAACTATTTTGGTTCAATTTCTCCAAGTATCCTGTATTAACTGAATTGTAGCTTATAAATAGGACCGCATGTCAAAGCGTTTGTAGCCGAGTGGCAAGCTGAGACATTCCGTATCCAAGAGGTCACGGGTTCGATCCCCGAAATGGGTGATTAATTTCTCCGTATAGAGAATTATTGAAATGTTAAGTATTGTAATTGTAATTATAATATTGTATCTAAAAAAAGGGCAAATTACATCCACACCCCCTCTTAGATTTTCTTATTACAGATGGATACCCGTTAGTCAAAGAATAACATGTAAGTCCAGAGCGAAAAAAATCAGTTACATCTAAGTCCACAGATTTGACTTTTGGCGAATTAAATCCAGGAAAAGCTTTTTTTACCCTTGTTCAATTATTATCTTTTGCAAATAGCCAAACAATGTATTTACAACTTAAGTCCTTGAACAAAACATAATTTTCAAAAGGCAAACCCTTCAATTTTTTGGTTTGAATATCACCCTTCAACTTTCTAAAAGTTCAATTGATCCTATAACATTTTCAATTTTGCAATTAGGTCATCAATTCTCAATTGTAAGGGTTTCTAGTTTCCATAACTTTCATTTGAGTCCACAACAATGAACCACGAAAACTTCGGAGAAGAAGAAGAGCGGAGAAGATCCATATATTAATATATTAATGAAACCGAGATCGCCGTTTACGCAACATTAACAAACAAAGCGAGGTTTAGTTAGAGATCGGGTTTGATACTCAATCAACCATGGTGCACAGTAGTCCGTTCGATCGAGAATCTCTGCGGAAAGCGAGGCCAAGCTTTTCATTGATATCATGTTGCGCCATTGCGGTCGTAAGCATTGGAGGTTCGACTTAGATTTCAAATTACTTCTCAAAAGGCCAACAATCTGAATAGCGATGATCAAAGAAGGCGGAGAAGATCGGAGATCGCGAGAAGAAGAAAGGAGAAGAAGCCCAAAAATTACACTAGGTTTTAAAATAGCAGGCGTTAAATCAATAACGAAAAGATAATCTAAAAGCTTTGAAGTTAAAATTCAACAATTTACTTGTGAAAGATATTATTTTCAAAAGCGGTGGTAAATAGACAAGTTTTGCAAGCTAAAGCGGTACAAAATCGATTTAAATTCCCCACTCTCACTCTAGTTGCTGAATGTCTACCCGACTCGGTACTCCAACTTTCTCAGAATCTACAAGGAAGGAAATTTAACCACATAAGCCACCAAAATCTACTTTTAGTACATGTGATAGTCAGCTCCAAAACTCGAATTAAGTAAAATGTGCAAATATCTAAGCATACAATCAGTGGCGATCCTCTATCAACTCTAGTTAGTCCGAATCACTATGTGGTGGTGCCCCACAAGTGATTTATACCAACTCTAGTCAAATATTGGTCCACTAATTGATAACATGTAACATGCAAAGTTATGCTATAAAACATATGAAGGACACAAGCAAGTAACATTTTGATCATTCAACATTCCAAATTAAAATCAAATATGTCATGCAAACCTTTTGCTACACAACATATAAAAGTACATATAAGTAACATTTTGATGAGACAACATACAAAATTTAGAATCACTAAGTCATGCAAATCAAACTTTGAGTACTCACGTCAAACACTTACGTGCAATAAAAACAAGACGACAACTCGAGAACCACTCAAAAAGTAAACACATCCTAAGTTGAACCTAGACACCTCACTCCCAATCCCAAGGTCCGAAAATCATATCCCGGTACAGCCCGAGTAAAAACTCAGGCTCTGATACCAACTGTAACGCCCCGAAAATTACACTAGTTTTTAAAATGACAGAGGCGTTAAATCAATAACGAAAAGATAATCTAAAAGTTCTGAGAAGTTAAAATTCTAACATTTTACTTGCGAAAGATACTATTTTCAAAAGTAGCGGTAAATAGACAACTTTTTGCAAGCTAAAACGGTACAAAATCCCAGTTTAAATTCCCCACTCTCACTCTAGTTGCTGAACGTCTACCCGACTCGGTACTCCAACTTTCGGAATCTACAAGGAAGGAAAACAAAAGAGTGTGAGACAAAAATCTCGATGGTGTTAGGTGTGTAGCGGTGACAATTAACATATCAATAGGAAAAATCATAACAAAACTGAATATACAATCATGTCATATAACGAAACAATTAGAACAGTACAATCAGTCGTTCGTTGGTGCAGTCAACCTTATAACCCCAATCCAAGCCCTTATCCAGAATGAAAAATGACTACGACAACGGCGTTACCACCCATATTACGGGGTGAAACACTACTACCCACCAAGACCCAGCGACTTACATCGCATCGAGGGTAAATGGCGAAGGAACTTTATGAATAACTTTCAGAACAAGCCTTAAGTATATCCACTGAAACCTCCACCACATTTGCACACATATCGATCGTTTAAGCAAATCAAATCAAATGATAATATATTCATAATTATATCAAAATCAATCTTTTGTGCGATAAAGAATTTAGTTGAAGCATGTGAAAGTAGCTTGATGCAATTTTGAAAGAGCATGAGTTGGAAATACTTTGATGCGATGCATTATATATAATAATAAAACAAATGTACTTCCTTGGTTTTGAGAATCGGTTTAAGAACACTCCCGTGAAAGTTTCTCGTCAAATCAGTCTGGAGTTCAGTAAGAAGGGTACATACGATGAAATCAAACTAAGATGATTCGAACAACCCTTTAAACCCCAAGACTCTCAATACACGAAATATAATAAACATAAGTTACCAAGCAGATTCTGGTTGACAACTTACTAAAATAGAAGACATGAAGAGAAGCAAAAATTCTACAAAGCACACTACAGTTTAGAGCATGATGTACATGACCAAGGATATAAGTACAAACCAACAACAAGATCAATATACATAAAAATTGGATGGCAAGAATACTCCAAGAAAAAGGTGTGATTAACAAGATAAATACATTCCAATTCATATTTCATGTGTAACAATACAATTAATAATAGCTACATTAAACTTAAAAAGGAAACCGAGCAACAAAACATATATGTTCTTCAACTAAACACAAAATCCCGCACCCGCAAAACTCTAACTCGCAATCAAAAATCGAAGCAGGTGGGCAAACTTACCGGAGAATTATGCGGTGGAGTAAGAAAATTGGAGACTTTTTCGATAGCGGGTTTACGAACAAGATCTCGACTTGAAAGGGTCTCAAAGGTATGAGCGGTGTAATATTTGGTGGACGTTTGGGTAGGTATCGGATTCGAAACGAGGTTTAGGCAGGTTTGATATGTGTTGAGGATGTTCAAGAAGAGGGCAAAAGTTTGAGGTGATTAAGAACAAGCGATTGAAGAAGACATGAGATTTGATGGTAAAAGATGGCAGGGAAGAGGCATGCATATTGGAGTTTTGATACAAGAGATTAATTAGAGAGGCGTGACAAGAAAGGATCCTAAACTATAGAGACTCTAAACACACACTCACACTGCTTATACGTGAAAGCCGTGGTTAAACAAATAAAATTGTTTAATTACTTGGTAGAACAATAAATAGACTAGAAAAACAAATTGAAATTTAATTAACTAACAAAAAAATACGGGATTTTACAAGAACAGACAGATGGGAGAAGAAGATAAAAAAGAAGAACGGGGAAGAAGAGACATATCGGAGAAGAAGAGGCGGAAAGAAGAAACAAATCGGCTTTGATCAATTTTCTGAAAATTGGATAAGGGCCTGTTGGTTTTGCCATAAGTTATTTAGCGACTTATTTGGTCAGCGGATTTTGAACTACAAGGATCTAGATGTAATTGTTTAACTAACGTGTACCATCTAGAAGGGCATCTAACGAGGTATATGTAATTGATCCAAAAAAAAAGATGTATTATACACTTCACTTAGTTAATAGTACATTGGAAAGAATTGAATTACGCCTCGGTATTAGATCTATATATGTCACATTACATTTGTAATTGTTTTCTTTTTTGATAAATTCCTTCAAATTTACTTTTATTTACATAAGATTTCAGTATTTAATTTGTTAATTAATCTAATTAAACACAAAAATTGTATCATTGACATAACAAATGCAATTGTAAACCAAATAAAGCGCTACTAAGCATAACATTTTTTTAAGCAACACAAAATATTTATAACTTTACCAAAATACCCCAATGAAAAACAATCTTACAAACTTAACGAAAAATCGAAATAACTCGTATACGCAATCACAAAAACATTAACATGCATGATTGAACACAAAATCACAATACTAAACATAAATAGGAAAAAATGAATGAATTTTTTTTTCCGAAAAATATTTCATTTATACAAAAAAACATTAAAATGCACGATCAAACGCAAAATAACAACACTAAACATACATAGAAAAATTAAAAAATGAATTCGGAAAATATTTCGTTTATACAATCCAAGACCTGAAAGGTGATTGAAAGCGGAGTTGATCGGTCGAAGCGGAAGTGGATTGAGTTGGACGGATATTTTAGAGCCGTTTAAGTGGCGTGCAAAATTCGAACTACGGTGGAGCAGCCTTGGTATTTTGGCCATAAATTTCTCATATGAACTCCGATTGACCTGATCGTGGAGTCCACGCGTAGATTAGACCAAGATCTACAACTTTCACGAAGGAACCATGTCTAAATTCCGACGTTTAGATACTCAAAAAAAAGAGGGAAAAAACACCTGCAGATGAAGAAATGGCCGGTTTTAAAACCGGCCAGTTATTGAAATGGCCAGTTTTAAAACCGGCCACTTCATAAAACCGGCCATTTCTTCATCCGCAGGTTCTTCATTGGCAGGATTGTGAACAAGAGTCAAGCATGTAAAATCGAGTGTTTTATGAATTGTTTGTGTGTATTTGACTATGTGATGTGAAGTGGGTATGCCTCCATTGTTAAAGGAACTAAGTGCCATGCGGAACAAAGTGCTACACTGTATGGAGCGGTGGGAGTCACCTCTTGAATCTGTAAGGGCCACCTCTAGAGTCCGGCAAGGGCGGTTGGTATACTCACAATATGTGAATGTATTACATTGGTGTTCTGATATGTGAAAGTCTGTCAGTGTCTATATATATGTATCGTTGCGTGTGATTGCTAACGTAAATATATGCTTGGCTCGGTAAAGGGGCACTGGAGACTTGCTTACTGAGTTTGTAGCTCACCCCTTACTCTATATTTTCAGTGGATTAGTGATTGTGACTTGGATGAGGTTTCTGTTGGAGTTAAGCAGGGGTAGAGCATTTGAGAATTGAACTGAGGTTTATTGGATAAATTGTATTGTTTTGAGGACTTAGTTATGTTGTACTCGGATGATTTGTTATATTGAGGATAATAGTGTGTACTTGTATTTTGAGGATTTAGATGCTCTGTTTTACCATTTGAGTTATTTTGTAATTATGAGAATAAAGGTAGGCTTCGTCTTGGCGTGAGCCCATCTCATGATAGACGGCCGGTCGCGCCAAAGTAAATTGGTTTTTTGGCGTGACATTGAGAGTTTCCTACATCACTTGTTTTCTTCAGTAGATCTGTTAATATTCATTGTTGTCATGTACATGTTAGAAATGTGAATGTTTGACTTATGATTTCATAAATTATATTTTTAGTAGATATGGTGTCTCTCCTTCGAACTTTAGTCGTCGTGTCTTTAGGGATGATACTTAATATGAGTTGGTATTGTATTAGACATGTTAGACCACGACTAATCTGAAGCGTAAATCATGCGCCCTTATAAAATGTAGCCAAAATGAGAAATCAAAAGGAATCGTGAAGAGGTTGACCTGATTGAATGACGCTGATGGTAAGAACTCTCTACATGTGGATAAGCAATGTTTTAGGCAGTTTTGTGCTCTTTTGGTTGAAATGGGTGGGTTGAAAGCAAATAATTACGTTAGTTTGGAAGAGAAAGTAGCCACATTTTTTGCAATGATTGGGCACTACACAAAGCATGGGGTGGCGATGTTTGCCTTTAGACGATCAGGTCCGTTGGACGATAAATGTGCATTTCAATGAGGTGTTGAGATGTGTGCTTTTAAAGTACATGAAGTTCTACTTGCTCGGCCCGAACCAATACCTAGGATTTATAAAGAAGAACCATAGTGTCATTTCGAGGTAGTTAGTTTGATGTTTGTTTATTTTATTTTTATTCTAGATGTTGATGTTATACTATGTTATTAAATGTTGACGCTTATTAAAATGAAGGAATGTCTTGGGGCATTTGACATGACATATATTAAGGGCGAGGCTGGTCATATGCTTCAGGAATTGTATCGAAATAGAAGGGTTCATATCCATGAATGTTCTCGGGGTAAAAGATATGAAGTTCATTTACGTGTTAAGTGGATGGGAAGGACCGACAACTAATAGTAGAGTATTAAAGTATGCATTGGATCGTTCAAATGTCTTCTCGGTTCCTAGATGATTTAATCACTTGTGTAGGTAACTATTAATTGGTTGATAGGGGATACATGAATGCTCCGGATTTTCTACCCCCATTGTGTAAGACTAGATATATATAATTTGAAGGGTAAATTTGATTCAAACATAATGCCGGGATTACCATTGATATCAGGTATGTCAATATGTAGCTTTAATATTAAATAATCATAAATAGAAAGTTTTGTACGTGGTATTAAGTATCCTAAATACAATTTATCCTAATATAAAATACATTGTTTGGCATGTATTATCCAGGTACATAGTCCTTACAAACCCACATCTTGATGAAGTACAATACTCGTATAAATGTTGAATGGTGCAATAGAACGAACGTGATCAAGTACTTATTCAAGTATGTGAATAAGGGCATTGGTAGGATTGGTGCTAAGATAATAGTGGACAGTGAGGCGAAAGATTATGTGGATTGTCGATACATATTTGCACCGTTGAGCGGCTGCCTTGAGCAAACAATGTTTCAAATATGATGATGATTATATAGAAGATCTACTTGAGAAACCCATTGTTGCACATACAAAGTTCTTCTGATGGATGGAATTGACAAATATCACCCAGAGGCACGTAAGAATTTTTACGCATAATTTCCGAGGCACTATGTGTAGGATTCTAAGTTTAAAGTGTGGAGAGAACATAAGTAGAGGTTGAATAAAGTTGGTAGGATATATCACATCCTGCTAAATTCAGGACCCATATATTACTTGAGGATCATGTTGAATCATATAAGGGGAGCAACCTGTTTTGCCGATTTTAGGACATTTGATGGGTTAAACATGAGACATATCGTGATTCGTGTTATGCGTTGGGTTTGCTAGATGATGACACTGAGTATATAGATCTATAAAGGAAGCAAGTTTATGGGCTTCAGGGAGATATCTACAACACTTATTTGGTGTTCTACTCCTTTCTAATAGCATGTCACGTCATGTTCATGTTTGGGACAGAACTTGGGAGCATCTATCAGACTATATTCAATACAATCTACGCAAGAATATATATGAATAATCCTGGTAACGAACTTTCACTTTTAGATAACTATATACTCCCTGCGTTCCAGTTTCATCTTCCCATTTGACCTTTTGTAGTCAACACCGTTTAACTTGGAGTTTGATTTAATTACATATAATACCTCTTAATGAATTATATAAAAATATATAATGAAAATTTAAAATTTAAATCTTTAATAATATAAATTTTTAATTTTTTTAACAACATTAATTATGAGTAATTCACAGAGGATGTTTGTAAGCGTTGACCAGAAAAAGTCAAATGGGAAGATGAAACTGCGACGGAGGGAGTATATATTAATCAGTATCATTATTTCATGTGCTCACCATATACCTTTAATATATATTTAAAGTGTTATATGTTGCTTTAAAACCATAAGGTTTGGAGTTTAGTGTATCAGAGTTGAGAATTTCACTCTTGCCAAGCTGGAAGATCTATTATCTCTAATTGGGTGTAGTCTTACTTAGTATGACGGTATACCGATTCCGGATAATGTAGAGATTAAGAATAGTCAAAATAATCTCATAGCTGATGAGTTAGCTTACGATGTAGCGGAGATGCAAGAAGACTTCAATCGTTTATACCTGTTTTTTATGGATGAACAGAGGGATGTATATCACAAGATTATGGGTGCGGTATCAGCATGTAACAAAGGTGTCTTCTTCGTATACGATTATCGTGGAACATGAAAGAATTTTATTTGGAGGACATTGTGTTCAACACTATGTGTTAGTCATGATATTGTTCTCCTGGTTGCTTCAAGTGGAATTGCTTCCCTCCTGCTCCCTAAAGGTCGTACAACTCACTCTAGATTCAGTATACCTTTGATGGTTAACCAGACCACTATGCGTATCAGACTTACCCCTAGCAACGAACTTGCAGGTATTGTTTTTATGAACATAATCTGCACTCATATAATATATTTGGTTGTTTAGAAACTTACCATAATTCACAAGTCTACTTGAGAATACGAAGCTTATTATATGGGATGAATCCCCCATGACTAATATGTTTTGTTTTGAGGCACTCGATAGAAGCCTTTGAGATGTTATCAGAGGTGCTAATGGAAGACAGTTTGACCTAGTATTTGGGGGCAAGGTTGTGGCATGTGGGGGTGACTTTAGACAAATTCTTCAAGTCATACCAAAGGGAAGTTGGCAAGACTTTGTTAACGCGTCATTATGTTCATCTAAGGTTGTATGGAGTCATTGTCTATGAAGTTGACCATGAATATAAGAGAGTTTGTTGATTGGTCATTGCAAGTTGGAGATGGTGGTATTGGCGGCCAAAACGACGGGGAGGTTGACTTCAAATTACTTGATGATGACATACTTGTCCATAATGTATTAGATCTAGTTGCCGCTTTGATTGATAGTACATATCATTCACATGTAGATCACATTGGAGATGAACGGTACTTTCAGGATAGAGCAATAATAGCTCTTACAAATGAGATTGTCCAAGATATAAATGATTGTGTGATGTCTTTGTTGTCTGGTGATGCCACAAAGTTCATCAGCGTAGATAGCATATGTCCAGACGAAGATGACATAGTTAATCGTGAAGATGCCTACTCGATTGAATTCCTTAATACAATTAGGGCTTAGGGGATTCCCAATCATATAATTCGATTGAAAGTTGGATGCCCTATAATGCTCTTAAGGAATATTGATCAATCAGTTGAACTTTGCAATGGAACCAAATTAGGTGTTACTGCTATTGGGAAATATTGAAGCAAAGATAATTGCTGGAAAAAAATGTTGGGAATAAGGTTTTAATACCTCAGATGGTGTTGACCCCATCTGACCTTACAAAGTTTCCTGTAAGGTTCTAGCTAAGGTAGTTCCCCATATATGTCTGTTATGCTATGACTATTAACAAGAGTCAAGGATAAACACAAGTTCATGTTGGACTATATCTGCCTAAGCCAGTTTTTAGCCATGGAGAACTTTATGTTGCCTTCTCTAGAGTCACCAGCAAGAAAGGTCTCAAACTCCTTACATTAGATGAAGAAGGCGAATTCACGGATACAACAACCAATGTTGTGTACACGGAAGTGTTAAGCAATGTTTGAAATCCTGCTTTGCATCTTGTGATAGGATTGTTGGCCTAAAACACACTCCCCATAAATGTTGTTCATTGAGATAATTAAGTTTCTTGATATTTTGATACTCATATCTAGCACCATTTATTATATAAAAAGTAACTATTCCCTGGCATCGCCATGAGTTAGTGCTAGTATTATTTTAAAAGGGAAGATAATTCAGGGTAGCACCGAGTATTAGAAGAGGAGCAACTTTTGCGAGAGTCCGTCCCTGGGAGAGACAAAACCAAGCATCACATATTTTGTTCCAAACATCGTATGTCTGGCTACAAACATTACATGTTTAGAAAATGTATGTAATGCAAGTATAATCCATGGTTATGAACACACATATTTGAAGTTAAACATATGACATTTGTACCTAAATACGTGGTGTTGAATTGGTCTATTTGAGAGATGGTCTCTTGCAAAAGTTTGTATTAGAAGATACATGGGACCTAAGAGGTTGAGTATATGTATAATGCTTTAGTAAATAATATCAGTAATTTTTTATGAGTGAACATTTTATATCATTTTTATGTATATGTATATCGTCGATGCTATTAGAAACCTTTAATGTTTTCGGATATAACTATAATGTTTGTCGATCTCTTTTAGTCTCTATATAAACACGGTCTCCCATAGAGTTACTCAAAGGGTAGTTAGCGACCAAATGTGTTTTATATTTCCTTTACTTTTCACCCTAGCATACGAATTGGTAACATTATAAGGTTTAATCTTCTTAAAAGTTGAATTATAATTAATACTTCTACGATAATGTAAGTTTTAATTTATAGTTTTTTTTGAAAAATGAGTTGAAAGTTTGCATGCGAGTATCACTCACCTACTGAACTACAACTTCAGTAGTTGTTTACTCTTGCGAGTCAGCAAGATGAGGTCTTATATATTGTTGGTGTATATCTTGTTAAGCATTATATAGCAAAATTACGCAATTGAAAATCAAAGAGAAACATTTAGAAATAACATCACAAAGTCTTTAAAGAGACTGTCTCTAGATAACTAATCTATAGACGGACCTATATTTTCAAGAAAATCATTGATGTTGTCAATAGAAACGTATATGTTGTTAACATAATTTTATTGTATGTATGAAAAAACACCAATGTTGACAACATACACGTTTTAAATGATACCATAGATGATTTTCTTAAAAACATAATTTGGCTCTAAATAAGTTATACAGAAACCGTCTCTCAGGATACTTACTCAATAACATAGGTAAAGAAAATGAAAAGATGGGATGAAAAGCATTGAAAATAAAGAAAATAAAAAAGAAAATATTAAGAAATTAAGGGAAAAAAAGTAAAAGATGGGATGAAATACATTGAAAATAAAGAACACGACTCAACCATTAATAGATCTAGATTCGACTATTTGGACTTGCGATATTATTCATAGACTGCTCTTTCAGTGATATGATCATTTTACCAATACAAGTTCGTTTTCGAACACGTTTTCCTCATCGTGCGGGTATAAGGAGACTTCATAGTAGGCACGTCATTCTAATATTGATTCATAGTTAAAAATCCAAAGCAATTACGTTGAATTATAAAGTGGTTGTTTGGGAAGCGATTAAATTGAATCAGGTTTTAATTGAGTTTTAACCATGAATAGTACCTAAATTATAATTGAGTTTTGAAAAATTATGTTTGGAATGGAACTAAAGTTTTATAGGGTTGTTATATAGGGTGTGTAAGAGTGAAATGATGTGTGTAAGAGTTTTTAAGATTATTTGATTGGTTTTAATGTTATTTGATTGATTTAAGGTTATTACAAAAATGAAATAGTAGAGTCAGAGAAAAACAGTAGGTAGAAAGATAAAATTTAATTATGAATAGTTGGTGGATTAAAAATGAGTACTGTTTAACGCGATTAAAATCGTATGCCAAACATGATAAGAAGGATAAGTCGATTAAAATCGGATTATAACCGCGAGAAAAACAACATGTTATTATGTATTCAATGTTTGTCACCCATTAGACCATTATCAATGGGTCATGGCGATGACCGTGAATAGTGACAGTTGTGAGTCACAGCTGAAACGACGACTAAATCTGGAAAAATCCTGTCCAATGGATCGTGGCCACGACCTTGAATAGTGTGTTTAAAAAACAATATATTTACCATATTATAACAGTATTTAGAAGTTGAAATTAATAATATTGCATATATAAAACTCGTTTTAGAATTTATTGAGTTCTTCAAATCAGAAGGAAAAAAAATCACATTTCAGCATTGTTGACAAAAGATATCAATCCTGACATTGATGGATTGTTGTCTACTCTTTATGGGGAGATGTACCATTGGATACCTGACATTGCTTCCAAATATCACATAATTTGGACATCATTCCAAGAATTCAATTTCAACCTCAATTGGATCTGAATTTGAAATCTCATTTCAACATGATTTTTTACTCATTTCAGTATATATACACTACCCTAAAACAACTCACTCTCAGATCAAATATCAACCAATCACTCTTGCTAAGAAATGTCTGCTTCTTCCACTAATGTAATTCCTGATTGCCAGATATGGACGGTAAGCCCAAGAAAAGGTTGCTTGTATATATCAAAACTCCATATTATACAATGGGAAGATAACCACAGAAATGTCATCTTCATTGCTCACAATCTGTTGAAGTGTGCCCAACTATTGAGAGTGGTTTTACTTAGTTGAAGCGTGGTTGGATAAGCTAGGGTGTAAATTTGGTTCTAATTCTTTTTTTAAATAGAAAAAAATAAGAAATTATAAATTTTTTAAAAAGTCAAATTAGAAAAATTCAAAAATTAAAATTTTATTTTCGAGTTTATTATTTATTTTTAATAAAAAAATATTTTTTTATTAATTTTTAATTTAATTTTAAATATTTTATATAATTTTATTAATTTTTTCTACTTTAAAATTTTTTTTTTTAAGTTTAAAAACTATCTTAACATTTTTTTTTAAATTCAAAGTTCCGGATAAACGAGAGAGCGACACGTGTCTATTTCATTTGGTCAAAATCGAATTAGAACGGACAAAATCAGAACTCCGGTTGCCACGTCATCAATTTTGACTGAAAATTGATCGGAGTATATAAATTGTACGTGGTGTTGTTGTTGTGTACCAAAATCGGTCAATACCATTCTAGTGTACCTAAATTGGCACTGTATCATTGTTGTCTACCTAAAAAAATTTTTAGCCTGTACTTTGTGTTGGAAAAATATATAGTAACATTTTTTTACTCTATGGTTTTATTGGGTGTGGAGTATCTTACTTTTTAAGTTATGTATGAAGTTCTGTGGAAGAGTTAAAATTGACAAATATATGAACATCTACAGGACGGAGGGAGTACTTAGTAATCTGACAGGCGAATGGCGGATTGCGATCGCTCTAACAGCCACCCGACAGACAAATTAAAGTTTCAACAGCGGTGTATACACAAGTCTACATAGTATTCGGACTTTTGGCATATGCGCCACTTTTTGGGAATTTAAAATTTTTGGGGGTGTGTTCTTGCAATTTGCTCTTGGATAAAACATTACACCTTTATCCTCATATTTTTGCAATAATTTAATAGTTGCGAGGTCTTCCGTTTTAAAATAATTCCATGATAATTTTCTATTCAAATTATGGGTCCACCCACTACTTGAAATTGTAATAAATTGTATTGACAATCAACTAAAAACTATTTTAGTGCACTATTTATTCGTATTTGTGTTTGTCATGTATCTAAAAATTTATGTTAAACTAATGTTCCACTCATGAAAAATTGAATTAGTATTATTTATCTGTAGGCATGTTAAATTATTATACTATTATGTCCAATTACGCTTGAAACATTTGATAGTGAAACGAACATGACTGACCAATTTCAAAAAGTGCTGTACACATTGCACATTTGCACTGAAGTCTATTCAGCATGCTTGCGTTGATTAATTTCTGAAATTGAATGGTCAAATGACTAGTAGACTAGTTTGTCATCCGTTTCTTAATTTAGAAATTTTATAATTTGAGTTTTCCGGTCCGACTGATCTCGATTTTAACTACAGATCAATTTTACATGCATTATAATGGTTAAACTTTTAACAAAATTATATAATGTATTATTACTTCTTAGTTTTTCATTATATGAAGATTTTATCAACCTTTTTACTATTATAATTTAAAATTAATTTGTATTCGAAATTGAAATCAATTAACTGAAAGATGTTAAAATGAAAAGTTTAAAAAGTAAAGGTTGTCGGGATTCATACATTGTGCATAGGAAAGAATCCTTGGTTCCATCCGATATTTCATTTATATATATGGAATTGAATAGCGTACGTTCTATATTTTCCATTTCTCATCAGTCTTCATGTGTGAACGAAATAGAACTATGATCTTTGTTCCCATACCGGTGGGACCCTCTGTCCCGGAGAACTTTATACATTAGGGTTAGCATTCAGTTTTATGCGAAAAGTTAAAGTAATGATAAAATATAGAAAAAGTTGGAAAATGTGTACTTTCAATGGCAAAATGTGTAATTTGAGTGTAAAGTTGAAATTGTTTATGAAGTAGCTTTCTTTTTTGATTGTGGGGTAGCTTTCATTTTTGATAATGTATGAAGTTATGTGGGACAACTAAAAATGACAAATGTATAAAGTTATGCGGGACGGGGAGAGGTTCATGAGTTGGAGAAAATGCTTAAGATTATTTCAACCTCAGTTGACGCAACATTCCAAATTTCCATTGTGCTTGACTAATGAATTCCACAAGTCACTATTATATAACACTTTTGCTTTATCGATGATTTCCAGTTCTATTTCTCCACATTCGCATTACCCAGCCACTATAAAGAGTAAAGACGCGACTATTGATCGATCAACATAAACTTCAATTTTCACTTCCTTGTCCTTCAACTCTTCTACCACTAAAACACTTGAGCAAAAAAATCCAGAGAAAATATGATCACAAAACTAATGATGATCATGTTTGGTTTTCTATGCAGTGAAAACAATTTTCTATTTACTTCAGGGGCATCTGCAGATGAAGTAGTGGCTATTATGTGCAAAGACAACGAGAGGAAAGCTCTTCTCACTCTCAGGAAAGGCCTTGCAACTCCTCCTAATATGTCAAGCTTGACGCAATCTATCGACATGGCGAAGCGCAACAGACAACATGGAATGCTGCAATTGGGATGGCGTTCAGTGCAGCAGCAGGACAGGCCATGTAGTAGGCCTCGTGCTAACCGAATTAACAGGTGAAATTAGGCCAGCCTTGCTTGAGTTGCGTCATTTAAATAAGTTGGACTTGAGTAATATGGATTTCGGAGGAAATCAAATCCCTGAATTCATCGGTTACCTTCAGAAACTAAAGTACCTGAGTCTCGCCTCTAATAATTTTTCTGGTGATGTGCCGTATCATCTTGGAAACCTAAACAAGTTGAGAGAACTTGATCTTTCAAGTAACCAGTTAACATCCAAAGACCTGACTTGGCTGTCTAATCTCACATTGTTGTCTAAACTAAATTTCCGCTCAAATAATTTTTCTTCTGATGTGCCCTATCAGCTGGGATACCTAACCAACTTGACAGAACTTGATCTTGGATTTAACAGTTTAAAATCCAAAGACCTGACTTGGCTGTCGAACCTCACTTTGTTATCGACACTCGATCTGTCATTCAATCAATTTGATGGACCATTTCCCGACCTGAGAGCATTTTCGTCTTTGACAGAATTATACATTTCCAATAATATACTAACAGGTCAACTTCCCGTGAGCATCAGCCAATTTTCCAACCTTGAACGTTTAGATCTTGCCTACAACTTATTAAACGGCACAATCTCTGAGGTTCATCTCTCGAAACTCCATAACTTATTGACTCTTGCGTTATCTTTCAATTCACTAGTTTTGAACTTCTCCCCCGATTGGATTCCTCCATTTAAGTTGTGGTATCTAGGACTAGCAAGTTGCAACATAGGGCCTCGTTTCCCGACATGGCTTCAAAGTCAGCTGCCTTCTGTTATGGAACTTGATCTCTATTCTAGTGGTTTATCAGGCGAACTCCCTGATTGGTTCTGGGATTCGTCTGATCAACTAGTCCACTTGAACCTATCTCACAATCAGCTCAGTGGCTCCAATCTTGATTTCATATCTAACTTCAATAGCGATATGACCCAACTCTTAGCTAGCTTCTATCCGGTCATAGATATTAGCGTCAATAATTTCTCAGGTCCTGTGCCATCATTTCCTCCCAACTCTATAACGTTACAGCTCTCGCAGAATAAGTTTAGCGGATCGATTCAATCAATATGCCGAGTAAAGTTTGAGTTTTTGACAGTGCTTGATTTATCACAAAATCAGCTTTCAGGAGAGTTTCCGAACTGCTGGGAGAACATGACAGAATTAGTTGTCCTAAATTTAGATGACAACAATTTTTCTGGTCATCTTCCGACCAGTCTTGGCTCTCTTACTCAACTTGGAAGTTTGCAATTCCGTCATAACAATGTGACAGGGGAGTTGCCCTCTACTCTGACGAATATCACACGGCTTCGTCTACTTGATGGTGGAGGTAATGAACTAACTGGAATAATTCCAACATGGATTGGGACACTTGCGAATCTTTCAGTTCTCAGCCTTCCCCAGAACAATTTCAGTGGAAGCATCCCTCAAGAAATTTGTGGCCTCGCATTGATGCAAGTCTTGGACATCTCAGGGAATAGAATCTCAGGAACAATTCCACCGTGCTTTAATAGATTCAGTTTCACTCGTATGATTCAGGGGAACAACATGGATGATGCTTTCGAAAGCCAATTTGGTGGTTATACATATATATATGCCAAGTACGTTTACAATGCAAGAGTTCACTGGAAAAGGCAGGAATCAGAGTACACAAACACGCTGAGAATTCTCAAACTGGTTGATCTTTCAAGTAACGAATTAGATGGAGAGATTCTAAGAAATCTACAGTCTGTCAGGATTAGTTTCTCTTAATCTGTCTCAAAATCGTCTAACAGGAAACATAAATTCAGACATCAGTCAGATGGGGATGTTGGAAGCTCTTGATCTGGCGAGAAACAAGTTGTCAGGTATAATTCCAGATGGTCTTGCTCAGCTACATTTTCTAAGTCTATTAGACCTCTCAAGCAACAATTTATGGGGTGAAATCCCGAAAAGCATCCAGCTACAGAGCTTCAATGAATCTTCATATCACGGAAACACTGGATTATGTGGGGAACCTCTGCCAAGATGTCCCTCAGACATCCCACCTAGCGCGAATCCTGGAGATCAAGAGGGGGATTATGATGAGAAAAGAGGATATATCATTTCAGCCCTGGTTGGTTTTGTTGTCGGTTTCTGGTTTTTTATTGGTCCTCTATTGTACAGCATCTCATGGAGAAATACTTACTTTGGCTACTTGAGTAAGCTCGGAGATTGGCTATACGTGACAGTGGCTATATACCGTACAAGGCTCAGGTACATCTTCTTCGCCTTTCTGTGATTATACATACGTTACTAGAACATTATTTAAGGCTTCAACATTAATTTTCTGCTTTTCTCTGGTGTTAAAAATGCAGGAATTACATGAAGAGCAGGAAGTAGTTCTATGTTTTTGGTATGTCCTGGTGTCAATAGAGCAGCTTGCATGAATTTATTTGTTCACAGTTTTCTTGCCTCTAGTTAAATAAATATAAAAGAAAGAAGATGCCTGTTTGGTATATGGTGCTCATACTTGAATAAGATTGTTAAGTTTCTGGATCTTTTATTTCATTTCACTAGTTAATGGCCCGTCGATACTCGACGGGGCATGAAAAAACAATTAAAATAAGAAATGAATAAATGTATATAATAACATGTTGAAGTTGAGAAACATATAAAAATTGTAAGGTGATAAAATGCATGATCTAATAAACTGACATTGCATCGGAAGTAACCCCTACATGTTGAAAAGTGCATAATATAAATTAGTGAAATTGAACAAAACCATATACATAAACACGAATACTAAACGCATGACATAAAATACTAAATACATGAAAACTTAAAAACATTTACACATTAAATCTCTATTATTATTATCAAGTATCTACATTTAGTTTTTAAATTATCATTTCAGTCATAAATTTTCGAAACCCCTAATTAGTCAATACAGTCAGTCACAAAACCCCTAAAACAACAGACGCTTCCAAGTTCCAACACTCAAAAAACCACAAAAGCTTTAATCAATTAAGAAGATGAGCAATTCACCAAGAAGAAGAGGGAAGAATTAGATTACTATTGCTTCAAGTTTTATTCACCGCCTAAAACAATCAAATCCATCAGCCACATGTGGCTATGGATCTCGCCGCCATCTCACTGTAGGTAGCGATGTATTCGATCGCGGATTCCCGTCTCTTGGCGCTACATCTCAATGCTATGTAGACTTGGCGACATTTTGTTCAGCCGTTCCTGCTTAATGGCGCTTACTTTCGGCGCCATATAGCACAACCGGCCATGAATATGGACGCAGGTTGGTGATGAAGGCGCTAGGTTGGCGCCAATATCCGATTCTGATTTGGCGGCATCAACTCGAAAAACCCCCTCTTTTTCTCAAATTTTTCTGTAAAAATAGCTTAAAACAACACATATAAGTACATAAATACCTGAAAATAACCATCTTCATACCATGGTGGTTCTTCTCCACTTTCTTTGTCACTCACATTAAGATAGGGCTCTTCTTCACTTAGATTTTCGCTCATGTTTGATTTTGTCAACGTACAAACCATCAACCTTGTTATTTTAATTTATTTGTATTAAAAGTGTATCTTGTTGTAATTATTCAAAATATGAAGTCTATGTAATGCAAATTTGACTATATATGGACTTCACGTGTAATTAAGTTTAAGTTGTCCTGCGTTTAGTATTTTATTGTCCTATGTTTAACATCTCTCTATAAAAAACACACATAAAAGATAAAATCAACTTAATTATAACTTGTCGAACACTTCTTTATAAATTACGTTTGTTGTCGTGTTATATGTATTACCCTCTACGTCGCAAATTACTATGTTCAAGCCCTTCCCGATGGTAACTCTAGAAAGAGCAACATTTAACTGATCACGGTTGAATACATGTGAGGGGAGGTAGAGGCCAACGTGTGAGAGAGAGTGTCACTTACTCTTATTTATGGTCATAGCAAGGCAGACGAATATAGGGAGCTGTCTCCAGTCAATTGATAGGGAACTACATCCCGTCGGATGGCTCATCATCATCCTCATAATGAAAACCGTTTGGCATGCATTGATTCCATATATCATCTTTGCCTCGATGATATGCTTCCCAAGATTAGTAACTATAAGACTTGTTCCGTTGCACAACTCGAAAGTTTGATCTATATTTCTCAGAAGCATTACCATGCATACACCTGACCTTTAGTATGATCCGATATTAGTCGATCTAGATCAATTAATGTTGTTGAAAAAATCTCGGTGAAAACATGTTGAGACCGTTCTCAAAATTATCTTCCGTAGCAATGCTATATGCGCTCAAATATTCAATGCTATCTATTGACATCTTGACATGAAAAATTGATTTATATCATCAAATATTTCATTTGCGGTCAAGAACATCCGGTGATGAAATATACGAGTCAGTGATCTGACAACGAAGATATGTACTACTATAATAGTTTGAATTGGATGACTCACTTCTCAAATATGTAAAACTTGGGATCTTGATATGAACCCACAATTATTAGGTCAGTGGTAATGCCCTCACCAACATGTGTTATCCACTCGAAATTCTTTCATCTCTTTTATTTTGAGCGATGGCGAATCGATGCGTATAGGATTAAATTGGGCGTAAACAATGATAAGTTAAATACTCCTCCATCTCAATTTCAACTTCCGCATTCCATTTTGGGACGTCTCAATTTCAACTTCTCATCCATTAAATGGAAAACCTCTCTCTTACTTTATTCACTATATCTCTACTTTATTCAATATTTGTCACACTTTATTCACTCTTTTCATACTTTATCACCATCTTTCCTACTTTATTCATTTTAATCTTAAAACTTGTGGTAGGAACTGCGGAAGATGAACCCATGACGGAGGAGTATGATATAAGTATGTGGTATATAGATAAAGCAGGTCATTTACTGCAATCTCATGTTCTTTGTCGATTGAAGCACCTCACGACAACTCGTATCCTAGAGGAGCATATAGAGGCATTCACAATATTATAACTATTCCTCCAGGAACAACGGGCAAAATATGTGGAAGTTCATGAAGGCAATCACCACTCCCACGAATGGCTCATCGAGCGGCCCATCACATCCTTGACTCCTGATCGCTTGAAACAATGTTGGTTTTTCATGAAAGCCTTATCCCGAATAATAAGCGAGCATCCTTGAGCATTCCGTGACCTACGAATCATGAGCTTATTGAATATTGAGTCCTCGTGATATCTGATGGTGATACGAAACTTGAATATGTGGGACTCTTGTCCTACCTTTATAAAGAATGAGTGATCATGAGCCCTGGGCCTTGGAATTACAATATCTTCTCTAGCAAAAAAGCAGGGGACATCGTTCTCTATATAAAGGTTTTGTGTCCATCCATGAGATGTATAAGAAGAATACTTCGTCATTTTGACCATTGACAATAGACATAATTTCGTATATGGCACGTTATCCATCAGTCGATTGTGGGTATAAACCATCGTGCTATGCTCCATTGCAACTCTAACATAGAACATCTAATACAAAATGAATGGATTTGTAGCATTTTATATATGAGACTCATCAAGCACGGGCATATCGTCAAATGGCTGAGATTGTTGTAGTTTTCTTTGGTAACCAGTACTTGCATAATAGCAATGTTTTTTATTTGTTCATTGGTGAATTTCAAACCTGGCTGAAGAGTTCTCTATCGTTATATGACAATTACATAGAAAATTTAAACTGATTGTCATTGTATGTGGGAATGTGTAATATAGTATTTAAATTTAGTGTACTAGGATTGTTGAGTAACCTTTGTTGATTGTACATAATGTAAATGCGATAATAAAGTCCATGTTTTGTTCCAAACTTACTCGAGCCTCGACATCTTTGCGTGATTACAACATAGTTACGAAAAGGTGGCGTAAAAACTCAAATTCCATAGACTCCCCTTTCAAACCACTAATATACTCTTCACTAAATTTCCAAATTTTGGATGAGCATATTGTTATATTAACAATAGCGGATCTAGACCCTCATGAAACCCTTTGGCGATGTCATCTAAAGTCTCATGAAATACAATAATCAAACCACCAAATATGGTGTGGCTAGTCGATGCATAACATTTCTCAAACTCCTATCACGCGCTTCAAAACAATGCATATTGGTCACTGTAACCTCGTCCCATATAATAAGCTTTGTTTCTTTGAGTAGACATGTTACATCAAAATCAAGCATAATCTTACTGCTCAAGTAAGGATAGATATGTACTTTGGACAATGGTAGGAATAGGATCTCTCACTTCTTGAAAAAAAATGTCCTCTGCCATCTTAATATCAACCTCATTGTCATTATCACAGTCAGCAACTCCATCACCAACTCATAGTATCCACTTTGCGAATTCTCTAGTCTCATGAATTTCAGTTGTTAACGTACCAGCTTAAAAACACAAAACACACTTTACAAAATATAAAGAAAGATACAAATTACTAAAATCATACCATAAGTGAAACAAACATTTAGTTACATGCAGTCGCATGTTCTTTGTAAGTCTGAGGACCTCACACGAATTTCAAATTTTGGATGGGCATATTGTTGCATCAACAATCTCAGATCTAGACCCTCCCGCAACCACTGGCGATATATGTCTAAATTCTCCGACAAATACAATAACCAAACCATCGAATGGTGAAATTTGGTGCACGTAAAATCCTCAAACTCTATCAGCGCTTAAAACAACACATATAGGTCATTGTAGCCCCGTCCCATATAATAACCTTCATTTCCTTGAGTAGACATGTTGCATCAGAATCAAGCTTAATCTTACTCATACAAAGTTTAAATGGATCTTCAATGGTATATCGAATCTTGATTGATCAGTTCAGACCCTCGGAAGCATCAATGATATGATACCTAAGGAATCCATTGGGAGAATTGTATCTCTTCTAGCTCTCAAAACGGAGCATAAAGTCCTCCTAATATAATATCTCCTCTAGAATCAATAGTGATTGTAATAATGACGTCTTGTATCCGAAAAGCTAATTAAGAACTCCCTAAGAATAAGATTTGGCATCTTACTCACAATACTATATCGATGTACCATCCTTCTTCTCCATGGACGAAAAGTAATGGATATTGAAAAATAAGGTAGCATCGAAACTTCGATTATATTCAAGTCCCCATTCCTCATCTGATCAACCATAATATGATATTTTAAATGTAAGTTATCACATCACCCTCTACTATAGCATCAGTTACTTCAGATGCAGTAAGCAAATTGTAAGTTCGCTCACCCCCTGGCGTCTTGCATTAAGTTGAAGGCCTACCTCACGGGCATTATCAAGGGAATCACGATATCGCGTCTTGTATACTTTTGCATATGAATTGTACTCTTCCACCATAGTTTTGATCAATGTTGTAGTAGCGGTTTTACACGACCTCATTGGTTTGGCTTTACCATAATAATAAAATAAATTATTTATCATAGGTATCTATAATTCTAATAGATACTAAATGATGTATAACTAATAATTTGTTTGAAGCGAAATATGTGAAAGATACATAAAATTGAGTGTAGATGTTTAATGAAACGAACCGAGAGCATTGATCATGTTGTCGATTACTGTCGATGTCATATATGCAACATTAGGCGAATTTTAGAGTTTGTCCTTGGTTGGGCAAGAGTGGGCCAATCTTGTGATCATTTTAGCCACCTATTTAGCATGATAAGGACATTTTAGTTTATTGACTTCCTTGACTATTTTCCATCCATTGAAGTAAATGTAAGGATATTATTGTGTGCGGATGATAGAACAGTTATATGAGCGAGTGAGTACCTAATGAATAAATAACTAATACATGTAGAATATATTTTCAAAATAGTATAATTTTGAACATTTTCGCTCATTCAAATTTATTCAATCTCATGAGTCGATCTTGAAAGCTATGGCGCTTACTCGATTTAGGCGATTTGTTATCCATCGGAGTTTCAAATGTAACCAATTCCAAGCAAGAACTATGCATGTTTATCAAATAAATAAAGCTTACAATCATATGTCCCATTTCACAACTAAAGGTAGCAGTTGAGATTTGAGAATATAGGAAACATTTCAACATCTAGGTGTTGTTGAAAACAAATATGTAATTGAAAAATAGTTGAAAGATTGATCATGAAAAAAACAAAAATAAAATTAGAGCATAGCGACTACTAATGGACAAAATTCTACATCAAATGCCTCGGTTTCTTCTATAATGAAAAAAGGCCAAATCTATAATATGTAGACTCGAGATTTAATCCCGAAGAAATCCCTTTTAATTAATTACTACTTGTTGCCACTCGAATTTGAACCAATTGAGTTGCTAATATTTGTCGATTAAACCTTTACTTTCTAGAAAAAACCATATGACACAAATTTTGGCC
Source organism: Plantago major (assembly GCA_026545765.1). Taxonomy (NCBI): domain Eukaryota; kingdom Viridiplantae; phylum Streptophyta; class Magnoliopsida; order Lamiales; family Plantaginaceae; genus Plantago; species Plantago major. Next base: position 87,425 of record JAIFAC010000295.1, on the reverse strand, counting down.
TTGATCAATAACATTGACCGGTTGATGCTAGCAACAACACTAATTAATACCACCCTATCGGGCTCTACGTACTCAGCGTAGCATCAAAATTAGCTAATATGATACCAAGATTAGTGACAACCAATCTGCGCCACGATTGGCTATCAACACCTAAGATCTTTCTGAGCTTTACTTATTTTATCCTTAAAATAATGCATTAATAATCTAATAAAGTTAATTTTCAATCATAACAACCTCAATATATATAAATTGAAATTTATGGGTCATATACAAATAGATCCGTAAGATTGTCCAATTCTGATTCATGCGATGTTTGAACAATTACGTCCACAAAAAATCGTTGACCAACACTAAAGTTTCATTTTGAGAAAAAGAAAAGATAAAATACATAGTAAAACAAAACTTAATGGAAAAATAAAATTACAATTGTAAGTTTTATTACAATAGAGCCCCTTATATTTTAAATTTAACAAAATATACCCAATTATAAATTTTGCTCATATTATCATCCAAAAACATATTTGAAATCAACCCTCAAATTATTCGAAAATTCAACAAACTCCCACATTTAATTATTTAAAAAAAACATTTTTAAAAAAATGTACGGAGCTCCGGAGCTTCCATCTTCCATGGAAGCTACATTGAACTTCCATAAAATTTTTAAAAATTAAAATTAAAATTAAAAAATATAAAAATAGAAAAAGAAGATGTAGGAGAAGAGCTTCCATGGAAACTCGAATTGAGCTATCATGGAAGCTTGGACAGAGCTTCATGTCCATGGAAGCTCGTCAATTTGAGCTTCCATGGACATGAAGCTCTCTTGAAGCTTCCATGGAAGCTCAATTTCGAGCATCCATGGTGGTTCGTGGTGGTGGACTGGTGATGAAGATTCCATGGTATTTGTGCGTGGTGGTGGTGAAGAAGGGTGGAGCCGTGGAGGAGATGATGGTGGAAGTAGAGGTGAGGAGTTTTGGAGAAGAAGGAAAAATGCGGGTTTAAAATATGAAGTAATGAAATATTTAAATGGAATGATTAAAAATAAATGATAAAATAGAAAGTGAAAATAAAGGTAATGGTAAAATAAAATAAAAATGTGGAATTTTTTACTTTTTGAGTTTATATGTAATTACTTTAAAAATGTAAGGGCGGATTTTATAATTATTCAAACATCAGGTATCAATCTGCAAAGTGGCCATCTTGGAGGGGTGGATTTTGTAAATATCTGTGAAATTTATATTCAAAATGTTTCATATAGTGAGTATATAAGATAGAATGTAATATTTGAATAAATAATGAGTAAAAAATAGAAAACGTGCGAAAATTCACGTAAATGCTGATAAGATGATGATTTTTATTTAATCAAATACGTTACTTTATTGCTAATTTTTAAAGTATACATTTATAATTGTATACCTAAATAAATATTAATTTCTTTGATAAATAGAGGGAGTATTAAGTATTTAATAAATGCTCTATTTTTTAAATTTTATTATTTCTATCATTTAATAAACCTACATAATATTTAATTTAATATATAAATAATTTAATTAATTATTAAAATATTCAAGTTTGGTGTACATGGATTAAATGTCATGCGGTGAATCTATATATACGTTCAAAATATTTTTTGGAGTTTTGTAGATAAACATATATGAGATTAAATAAAAATTATATATGGATTCAACATACTAAAAATAAATCATGGGAGTTATATGGTGCACTACGTCTTAAATACTTAAAATGTTCCACCAACATACCAAATTTGAAATTCTAACAACCAATCAAAACAGTATAGAACATCAGGATTTTCATATTCTAGGCACTTGTAGGTGAAAATTATCTCGTCGGAAGACATTGGTTTGTATTTAATGACACCGAGATGAGCATTTCTGTAAACAACTGGGTTAGAACCCAGCTGATTGAGTTAGTCATTTGCATTTAAATGAAGTGCACCAGTCAGACACATATAAAATCATAGTCAAGTGTGCTCATATTAGATGTCATATATTAGTCTATATATAGATTAGAAGAATATCAAATGTAAGCTTTACCACTTTTCATTAGATGCGATGTCTTTGTAAGAATGTTTATGCATAACCTTCAAAATTTCCAAATGGATGTCAAGTGGTAAACTTAACAATCTGGAATGTTGAACGGATCTCCCTCTTTTAGTTTTCATTGTTATCTGCATAAATCATGGCGTTGTCACTGTTAGTTTTATATTTTTACAAATTTTGTTAAATTTTTAAACTGCTACGTTAAAATTTTGGTCGCTGGACAATTTTTGGGAGTGTCTGTAAAAGTCCATGAAGTTATGTTCCCTTCCTCTAATATACAAACATTTCTCAACTTTTTTTCATCAGTTTTCTATTTTAACAGCCATACAATGTTCTGAAATATTGAACAACTTACTTTTAAAATGATAGATAGTGATTACTCATTCCATGTAGTATTCGAATTCAGTTTACTGTTAAAACATACATAAAATGTTCTGCTATTGAAACACAAAGACTATGAAGTGATAATATACCGCAAACTACATCCCCATATATTCATAACATGTCCCTTTTATGTTTACAATTATGAAGATAATATACTTGATATCAATTTTTCATGCTTATATAAAAATATGCATATAAACCATGAATGTGTGTGAATTCAAGTTTCAGTAGTTCCTCATGTTAGTGTAATAAAACATGAATGTGTGAATGCAATCTTTTATTGTAATAAGCGTGCTTTTGTTATTGTAGAATTACAAACTTGGATTATTAAAATAAATCTCTAACACTAACAGAAATTGGATTACAGAACAAACCTTGAAGTCTGGTGCGTGGAGTAGGAAGATGCAGCAACAATTAAACCATCCGAAGAGGAACATGCAGAAAAGATGAAGAATTAGTTAATATTCAGATTCAATAGTCTATTGATATGAAATAATTGAATATGGACGGAAAAAACTACCAGAAGTCTTCAGGGTAAACTCTTTATCAATGATTATGGACTGCTGTAAATTCTGGTTTAATGGAGTGCTCTGATACTCGAAATTGATGAGATATGTATATATGAGTAAGCTTGTTATTGATGGATTATTTGAGATTATGAGCTCTTTGTATATTATGTGGGAATGGAGTGCTCTGATTACTCAAAGTGCAATATATTTGTATATATGAGTAAGTTTGTTATTGATGGATTATTTGAGATTTTGTCCATATTTATTAAATTTAGGTGCAAATAGACCATGTGTTTTATATTCATTCCAAATATATGTTTGCTTTTAGTATCAAAGATAGATTTGGGCATTGATATTGATATCTGAAAAGAATTAATTGTAAGAATAAGTGTCACCGTAGGTTTAGATGTTTGGGCCACGATGAAGTGATGGAATATCTGAACATTTTTTATTTTCATAGATCAAAACATTTCGTTTGTGACACTAATTAATTTCAACTAATCGAATGAAGTATACGCAAGGTGGCATGTATGGACATAGCGAGGCTTGAAATACGCTTCTTTTAATATAGATATAGATTTTCATTATGTTTTAAAGTAATCCCGGGTTATATACTTATATTTTCTGGTTTTTGGATCAAACTTGCTTCGGCTAGAGCTAGCTGTGAGAACTCAATGAACTCAAAGAATAACAGGAGAAATGAAGATCGAATGGAATGAATCACGAGTTACATGTTAGATTACTGCGAAAACGAGAGTAACTTACCGTATATATCAACTGCATTTAGCTTCTCCATAATTGTTTTGAGATGTCACATTTGGTTACGAATTTGTCTCCTCAGTTATTAATCTACCTTAAACCAATCCCACAACTAAATCAGTGGCTCCATTCTTGATGTATCATTCAATTTTGCTAGTCCGATCGACTATTACTAAAGTAGACATTAGCTTTCATAATTTTGCAGGTTCTCTACCAATATTTCATCGCAGTTCTTCCATAATAAGCTCGCTCAAAAAATGTATAGTGGATGCATAATGTATTCAATCAGTGTGCATGTTTAAGTCTTTGTAAAGAGACGGACCTACCTCGAACACGTTCAAGTTATGTTTAATTCGGTGAGTAAAACGTCTGAGTACCGCTACTGATGAATCCATAATACCTGAAAAAATAAGCACCAAAATAATAGTGGTGAAATATGGTTTAATAAACCTATGCATTTCTGTATTAAGCTGTACCGATGGTTGTACATAGATGCTTTATTTATAAGACTAGGTCAAGGACCCCATATTCGAGTTAGACTAGGACTCTTCCATCCATCAGAGTTGAGTCCTAGTTGATAATAATAACTTAACATGAATCATAATAAAAATAAATCACTAGACATTTAAACCAAATAATAAGTGTTAATGTGGACCACAAAAATAGGAAATATTCTAACATTCTCCCACTTGGTCCCATAACACTTATCAATGTCTAGAAAACTGAATATGGCCAAATTATTTATTTCTTATGTTATTCACAAAACACTCACACTGCTTTAAAGAATAGTCATGAATGAATCATAGCGGTAAAGCCCGAATATAACGAGCCGTCCCTTCCATGATCACAAACCTGATCCTCTTTAAAACAACACTAAATAAGTAACTTATCTTCATGAATGAATTCTGCGTAATCATTCGGTCCGACTTTATATTATCCCAATGATAAAATTTAGTATGTGCAAATATAACTCCAAGATTAAACTTCAATTTAGACTTTATTCACCGTATGTCTATAGACGAAAAGCAACTTATATGAATGATGATAAGTATCTGATATCTCATGAATGTAAAAGCTGAAATCTGTAAGCAGTCATGAGCTGTATGCAATACTTATAACTTTATAGATACCTCGATCCCTTAATGCTCTTATTAGCTATGAGGTTCCTTATGTCGATATACAATTACGCTCTTGCATGATTGTTCTTGGAGAAAACAATGTGAGCAATATTTGCGAGAATTCTTTAGTGGTCTCCTTTAGGAATGAACAAACTTGAGACCTTTAGGAAAAATCCCTAGCGAGATATACGTGTAATTGATCCATAACAAACATTTACCCCAAAATCTTAGAAAATAAAGTGCATATCATATCTACTCGATTAGCAAATGAAATTTCCATATGACTAGCTCACGTAAAGTGAGTTCTACCTTCTTGAGTCGATTATAATTCTCGTTTACGATACTATTAAAAATGACAAATTGCGACATCAACATAACTTTCGATCAAGAGTTCTTATTATATCGACCTTATATTCTCACTAACAAATTAACATATATGTTAAGTTCGAGGAAAGGCTTAATAACAAATGCGATAAAACTACATGATCTGAAAGTTCTATGTAGTTATATAGCTTCCACATACTATGTTCCAAATATATCTTAGTATCGTTAAGGCAATTTGAAAAAATGATATTAGTGACACTTTAATATCGAAGGAAACTAAGTCTACGAAAAAATGATCAACTTCAAACATTGGCTTTATGAGACAATTCTACGGTGAAAAATCATTTGTTGCCTATGAAACTCGAATGTCGTTAAGCGTAGAAGTTTCACCATAATCCGTATTGAGAGAGTTGAAGATCGATAAAACTTCAGTCACTAGCATAATATACAATATAAAATTTGCTCCCTTTGGCTTTAAGATGTACTAAAGTAATTAGAAGTCCTTAACAAAAGCGAATGATTAAAGACTTTCAAAACTTTACCATGACATCAAAAGGAAGACAAATTAATTATACATGTATATTCTTCAATATTTAATATTCTCGATCAAAACTTTATAATAGAATACACTTTATAATAGAATACTTAAGCAAACTTATATATTTTCTTTAATCGAGAAAATCTATATTATCACTCATCTTTGTGGCTCTGAAAACTAAATGAACCTCTTAGACCATGAATAGCTTAAGGTATATATTTCATGGTGCAAAACAAAAGGTGATATGATAAGTTTTCTTGATGTCCAAATGAAATTTACCCATAAAGCAAGCACTAAATAGTACTGTTAATCAAAATTTATTTATCATGAAGGCTACTATAGTCCTAACTATCCTATAAATAATGGATAGGAGTAGGATATACTTGAAGCTTTATCAAGAGTTATAAAATAAATCTGACATTTATTTATACTTAAGGAAGAAATTTCATTGTCTTTGAAGTGTTTTCTCTTTTGTACTTTATGAGAATAAACTCTCTACTAGGTTCGATGCCTCGAAGTTCATAAATATTTATAACAATTACAGGTAGCGGAAGCCATTACATGGACAAAACAAACTGGCGGAATTAAGTGGAATGCTAGTGAAGAAACATTACTACTTCTGATATCCAATTACTTCACGTGACATTTGTTAAATCTCACCTCAATAAGACAACAAATAAATGTAGTAATTAACTTAAATGTGAATCATATCTATTGTTCAAAATAGTACAAATGTGCACATATAAACAATAATCATGATGTTTCTCACACTAACCCATGACTTTATGATAACTCGAAATGGCCATGTAGTCGAACTATATTGCAAAAGCTTGTAACTCTTCCACCATAAAATTCTATTTTTAACTTTATAGGTTTAAAGTTTAAATCACGATAAACCTTAACAATAGATATCTTTGAAAATGTTATTGATCTCTTGAAAGAGATGAATACCTCATGACCGTAACAAAAGTGGAAATGATACAAATTTATTGAACTTATAATTTACTTGAGCTCTATGTGACATATACATCAATTCATTGGTCTACTTTTCCTTACGATTCGATGAACATGAAGAATTGATTTAATTTGAAATTTTTAGCGTGACTTAAAAATACCTTATGGTATGTTTATTACAATATCACATGTCACAACATAGGAACTAGTGTCGACATGTCCTTAACTATAACTTTGAACAACAATAAGCAAGGATAACTTAAATCTCAAATCGATAGTCATGCAGTGAACTTATCAAATAAAAATGAGATAAAATGGTCACTTGATGTTGACCTCTATATTTCGAGAATACTCGCATAATATTTACATAATAGATTGGTAAAACTCAAAACAATCCGTAATTTACCAAATGGACCTTTAACAAGTGTGACACAATAAAATGGAGTATCAATATAATCATCTAAATATGACAATGTCTACTTGGTGCTAATTCTTACGTAAAAGGGACACATACTTTATTGTCATATTGATGACACCATGTTCCTTTCACTTTAGCACAACTATCGCCATTCTTATAAATTTGTAGTCTCTCTTTGTCCTCGAAGCACATATGGCTAGTTAATTTAACTTACCACATTTCCTCATGTGCTTGAGAGACTTTAAACATAATCGAGAGACTTAATGACTTTTCATGACTATAAAACTCCTCATAAGTAAACTTAATCAAACAACTGAGCTATCTTGTCCTTTATTTCTATAGTATGCTATTACGCACCACTAGTGCTATTATATAATATAAATAATAGTTTTACTTAAAAGTACTTGCTAAAGTTCTATTTATACTTTATATAAGTATACATGTCATAGTGAGAATACAATAATCTTGAAGTATTGGAACATAAACGAAGCTAAATAATGAAGTGGGAAAATTCTATTGCTGCATAAAATCAAGAAAAAAAATAACTTTATTGTCATGGAAAAATCTAATCAACTTGACATTAATATATTCATGGTAATTATATTTGAAAATGTATGATGAATTAAGTATAAATTTACCATGTACCTTATATTAAGACTAGGATAATCCGTAATAAGTAATCTGACTCTCCTTACCTTTGGCAAAGGAAAAAGGTACAAAACCGAAACCAATTAAACTAAACCATCTTATTACAGTTGAACCATGAAACTGATGACTTCCCTTTGGGGCCGGGCCACTAATACCATGATTAAATCACAATGCAAGACACTTACATAACCATATGAAGCCACCACCAAGATTATCAACATAAAATAGGATGCTTTGGCTCGTCTATGAGATAATCAACCTTATGTGACTTGTGTGTTAATGTCCAGGATGCTTTGGCTCGTCCCAAACACCAACAAACAATCACGACTTCAAGTATCTTGACTTTTTTAATTATGAGTTAACCATCCATATTATATTTAAAGTTGATGGGCTATCTTCAGCGAGCCATTCTCATTGACTATTTTTGTGGTTTTAGCAGCTATTATTCTTATTTTCCTAAACATACCATGTACAGCAAAAGGAATGTTTTAATTCTCCATTAATCTCGAATTTCAATGAGTTTAAAATCCATATATTCCAATTACTGTTTCCATTTTGCTACATAAGGAAGGTTTCAAATTTAAAAGTCCATAAATTAATTTGACAATATACCGAAATTAGTTGTCTGATATTAACTCCCAAATTTATTAATTATGAGTAAATCATTGCTGCACTTTAGGTCTTTTGAAATGGTAATTATATAAAATCACATCTACACAATAATTTGATTTTGTCAACTCATGACTTCCTTATTATCATACATGCTTACCAAGACAGCACTGCGTATTTGCTATATAAGCAGCTATATTCAAAAGAAAGTAAATTGTTAGTGTCAAAATAGTTAATCGAATTATTTTTGTGGATAAATAAACAAAGTGTTAAGAAGAATTTGGGGATCTGGGAGATACTTGAGAATTTGGGGATCTGGGAGATATTTCAGAAAAATTGATAATTGAAACAAACTAAGTAAACATGCAAAGGTCTTTTAATATCAGATACCTGTGTATAGACGTCGGATAGACTTTTAATCTCCCGGATCGTTGATGACCATGTATAACTTCGAATCTCTTGACGTTAAACAACTTGATTCGCCTCAGTTTTTGTTCATGTTTTCAACAGAAAGATAATTGTTAGTGTCAAAATAGTTAAGAATCAAAATTTCTTGACATAATACTGAAAGTGTGAAGAAGAATTTGGGGATCTGGGAGATACTTGAGAATTTGGGGATCTGGGAGATATTTTAGCAGCGAACAGATCTATACTTTTAAAAATCCTCATATACTTGAGATTCGGTCTAAATTCTTAATAGAAACAGATAAAGTTGTTTGCAAATGTTGATTAAGATCAGATACCTGTGTTTATGTTACGAATACAAAGGAAATGTCTCAGATTGTTGCATAATCGGTGATTTGCTGATTTCCAGAACCCCAACTCCTTATCTGTAGACGGAATTCGTCTTGATTCGTACAGATATTAATCGTGTGGGATTTGGAAAAAAGTTTGTGTGTGTGAAATTAGTGAAGAAGCAATTGATATGTTCAGAGAAAATTCTGGAAGTTGGGGGGAACAAATTGGGGATCTGGTTGAGATTCCCAAGTTCAGTTTGTTATATTGGTTTTATAAATCGATCAACCGAGCTAATTCGCCATTTCCATAGTTCGCGCATTAACAGTCACTAATGATAGAATTAGTTGCTTCTTAATTCTTACGATTTCATTTGAAAGGAGACCTTTTCAAGTATATTTATTTTAAATTCGTATTTCGATTTGAAATTCCGAGTTATGGATATTAATATATAATTTACATTATTGCGTTTAATAACCTTCGTGTTAATAATATTTGTCAGGATATAATACATGTAATTTATTGTAGCATTTTCAGTTCAAATTTAAAATGCCTATAAGAATTAATGTTGTATTGTGATAGGTTGTTGAATTCTATATCGATAATTGAAGTTGTTCATGGATACGACCATAAGAACAATATGCATAAAAAGTCATCTGTCGGGCGAGGATTATATGTTGATGAAAACATAGCTCCACCAAACTCGAGCAAACTTAATGGTTAGTTATCAATATTTATTCTTTTAATCAAGTATTAATCAATTAAAATTTGGATACATTGTTATTACAATGTTATTTGTTATGTATATATTAATCTTCGACACTTACTTACAGATGGATCAACATATAATCGACAATTGTCCAAGAAACAAACGTATTAGAACGGAAGGAGGTACATCATTAAAATCATCTCATTTACATGATACTACTAATGGTAATGTCTTATTAAATGAACTTTTCTATTTATGTACCTTTTTAAGTGATGTATTTATAAGTTTATATCTCATATAAGTCCCAGATAAAAGCAATCTTTATGAAGTTCGATCTCGACTGGCGACATTACAAATAACGATGGGTTGCAGGTCTACAAGCAAGTGTTGCATTCTAAGCATAGCAAATGAAGTTCGAAGTCAGGTTGATGCATTTCGCTAAATTAAGGAGACCACTATCGACTTTTGCAACACTGTTAGTAGAATGATCCACTCGACATCCCCATCTAGCGATTACAATGAGTAGCGTTATGTTTAATACTATTTGATTATTATATGCCCAATTAAACAAATCATATTAGCAATATGTTTGACCATTCTGTAAGGTCTATTTTTCTGTATAGGTTTCACAAATGTATCACTTAAATCACAGTATCCATATAAATCTGTTAGGAAATTTGTTAGATATTTTGTTAGAAATATCATTTAGATTCTGATCGACAACATGATGACTTATCTTAGTCTCGGAAGGTGATTAGTACTCTTGGTTCACTTGAACATTGTAAAAGAGGAAACCCGCTAAGTATGATAGTCTAGCTAATCTTGTATAGGATGTTAGGTCTCAAAATGTAAATTTTATTTTATGAAGAAGACGAAGAAGACATCCAAGCGAACAAGTTCAGCGACATTGAAGATTTGAAGAAAGCGCACAAGGATTCTTGAAGCAGTTTTCGAGATACCTTGACGGATATCTTGAAGACACGAATAGTTTTAAACAAAGCGTGTCAAGAGATATCGAGAAATAAAAGGTCTATCTGAAAACAAGGAAAGTGTCCTGATATCTATTCTCGATACCTTGAGCTTTAACCACATTTACGAAAAGAAATATATATACATTCAAACAAAATTGTTTCAATAAAAGTGGTATCGAAGATAAAGATAAGAACGTGCAAAGATTGAGAAATCGATCAAGGTTGTCTACGATACTGGCGTAGTTCGTTGGCACTCTGACAAAAGTATAGTACATTGCATTAAATGCAGACGAGAGATGTACGAACAAAAGCAACGATAGCTTAAGAAGAAGACAAACCTTTCTGATACTATATACAGATATCAATAGTTTGAATTTGATTTAAACTATGAGATACTATTCAAACGACACTCAAATTCATCTATAAATATCAACACTTAGACTGCTTGAAAAGACACGCTGAACTGAACACATATCTTAATCTCTCAAGCAAACTACTTACTCTCAAGCTTTCTGTTGTGACCAAAGCTCTTGATCGTGAGTAACACTAAAGTTCTAAGTGTCACGATCTAAACAAACCGACTATCGGTGAAAGAGTTGAATCGAAAGATCAAGTATAAAGATTCATTCTCTTGAACACTTATCTAAGACTTGGGTCGATAAAAGAACAAGATACCATACATTGCAAAGTGTATTAAGTATACTTGATTCACGAGCTATCGATTAAGCGAAAAGTTATTAAAGAAGCTCATCGACAACTCGAACCAAAACGACACCATCCTTTGGCGTGGAGTACATGAAGTACTTAGTTTGAGAAACTAAGGAATAACTCGAGTTATTAGTCTGAGGAAGTAATTAGCTTGGGAAGCTAGGAATAACTCAAAAGGTTTGAGTGCAGAAGTACTTGGTACAAATGGGGAACAACTCAGGGGGAACATTTGGTTGGGAACCATCTGTTTAAGGAATCTTAGAATAGGATTTTTGTAAGGTGACCTCAATTATCTATTCTAGTGAATTCTAGGTCTTTGGAAGGCAAAGTGGATTAGTTGGAGGATTCGCCACCTCGAGATACCACTACTTCTTGTGTTATTTATTTTTACGTACTTACATTTGACACACACACACACACACTTTAAGCATTTACGCACTTATCTATCTTAATTCTTCCGCGCTCTGAATCTAAGTATCAAATATCTACTCAGATTTCTGAGAAATAGTTTTATCGACAAAAGTTTTAAAAGACTATTCACCCCCCTCTAGTCTTTTACTTTGCCGTTATCTGGACAACAAGTGGTATCGAGCGGGAGGTTCACAAGCACTTGCTGAACCTAGATCCCAGATAGGTGAAAGAACTTTGTCCATTTTAAAGGACTATTTTATTTGTGTGTTAAGTGTGCGGGATTTTCTCGAGTGATGCACCCGTTCTCAAACCGGAGAACTACGAGAAATGGAAAAATAACATGATGCTCCACCTTGAAGCCGTAAGTGATGAAATGATCGAAGTAATAAAGAATGGCCCGATAGTCATTCAACAACTCGAACAAGTCGTGGAGGTTTCTAATGGTAGAGATAGAGATCAAGCGAAGGATCTTCACAAACCGATCGTCGACAAGTGGGAGATCTACTAGTCGAGTTATTTACGAAGCCCGAAGAACTACGGACATCGGAAGATGCGAAGAGGAATCGTCTGGATGGTCAAGCTCGTAATATCATCATCGGATCGACACTGAGCACACGATTAAAGCGTGGGGTGCTAAAGCAGCGAAAGTTACTGCGGTGATTGAAGAAATACTGCGGGCCAGAAAACGAAAACAAGTTGAAGTTCTCAAGTTGAAATTTCAAAATTTCAAACAAGGACCTTGAAACTACGGAAGAACTTGATTTGATTTACCACTCTCATGAGTGATATGGCGACACTTGGGAAAGCAAGATACTCGGTCGGAAAAGATTAAGACTATTGCGAAGTCTTAACCACGATTGGGAGCATACCAAATTCTTTTATTTTAACGAGGAATGCGAATATCACTCGATTGGTGGAACTCTTCTCACATCTTGCTCGGTAGATTATGAGGCAACACAAAGAGAACAAACAAGCGAAAAGTTGCGAATATTGCTCTAGTTGCTCGAGGAACTTGAAGAAGAAAAGCGAGGAAGAGGCGAGGATGCTCTTAACAAAGCAAATGAGCAAATATGTCCGAGAAATTGAGAGAAGAAAAGCGAAGAGAAAGAAAAAGCATCTAGGCTCAAACTATCACTGACACAAAATGCAAAGCTCATTGAACAAACCCATTTCGAGAAAGCATCATGTCTTGAGAAGCGAAATTGGAAGCGATATTTGTTTCTATTGCCGAACAGCCACTTCAAGAAGGTATCACGCCTTGACAAACTAAGGGCGGTGACAAGAAAGATAGAAGAATCTTGAGAAGAAGCGAGCTTTGTTAGCGAAGAAAGAAAGAAAATCAAACTCATTGGATGCTCTAGACATTGAGAGTTCGAAGATGACAATTCGGATGACTCAACCTTACCATCACGAATTATGTGGAGTTACTCATGTATAATCGACTTGACCTCAAGAAGAATGAAATGTGTGGAGTTCTTTGAAATTGTGGTCGGACATCTCTAACATAGAAATCATCTTATGGTGATGAGGTAACACATACTTCTTGTTATACTTATGAAAGTGATGAAGAAGAAATAAAAGATCTAGAAAATCTAGGAAAGAACTTGACATCTATGAAAGAGAATTTCTAATGATCAGAGCTAGAGAAAATCTTGAAGAAGAAAAGAATTCTCTTGCAAAGGAAAATTCTCAATTAGTTAAGGTATCGAGAAAAGGATCTGAAAATGCATTTCTCAAAGCTCGATATCTGAGCTGCCGAAAAGTCACGTAAAGAAGCGATGGTGAATTACGAAAGAAATATGAAGATCTTCTTTACGAGAACAAGGAACTTCGAGAAGAAAGAATTATCTTTTCAATCTTATGCCAAAGCTAGTGACACTCTTACTGAAGTACAATCTTACTTAAGAGATCCTTCAGAAAAGAAAGGACTTGGGCTGAATACACAGACATATTGTTCTATCACTCTGAATAAGAGTAAGGAAAGAACAACAATTGTAAGTACTCAGCAAGACGGTTCCCATACAATCTATAGTATCAGTGAAATGTCGAAGATTATTGACAAAGGAAAGGCGATTGACTAAACCTTTGTGGGAAAAACAAGTCAAAAACAAAGCTGTTGGGCACGTCTACGAAAAGAAACTGACAACCTTTGAAAAGTGTAAACACCACGATGCTATGTCTCTCAAAAGAGTTGAATTGCGGGTAGCAAATTCTCCATGTCACTTTTACGGAAAGAAATTGGACGAACGAGAGACTAGCAAAGGCGAGAAAAGATCTCGAGATAACAAGTGCTCAAAGCGGTATTGGCTATAGAGGCATTGGAAAATGACTTGCTCATGAATACAAGCAGGCGAAACGATGGCTAAAGGCTAGAATTGCTCAAAGCGATTAGCGAAGTGGAAGTTGAATCAAGCCCGAAAATCTGAATGCAGGGACTAGAAGAAATCGGCAAGGAAAGCTAAGTTCTTTGAAAAGAAACTTCGAAACACAGCGGTATCTAAAGCACCAAATGGAGCACTAGGAACACACGAGGAAGAAAATAATTCTTAATAATGATAATCATTCAATTAGAATTCATCCTTGTGTTCCTATCGGACAAAGAATGTTCCACGGAAATTCATTCAAAATGGATTCCTCTTTGGAAGATTGTTTAGTCACGATGGTTCAATTGTAAATTGAGAACCTAATCTCTGTTTCTGTTATTATGCGAGAATGCTTCTGGACTAAAGCACAATGGCTATTTGATAGTGGATCACGGAAAGCACATGGCGGAGACAAAGCAAATGCAGTCGATTACAAAGCTTGCAACCAGGACGGATATCGATTTCTTGGAGGAGAATTAAATCCCTCTGCAGGATTTGGCAGCGTCAAATTGGGAACATTAACAATCGCGGCGTATTACATGTTAAGGATTTGAAATATAATCTATTTAGCATGAGCCGGTTTGCGAAAGGTTTTACTATAAAATTCAAAGCAAAATACTGCAAACTAATTGACAATGAGTCAAAGCAGACAGTCTTGGTTTCTTGGCGGAAAGGCAGTCTTTATGTTGCCGATTGGGCATCTGCCACAACTGAAGAATGTCTCACGGATGGTATCTATTCTGCCTGTTAGATGGGGAAACAATCTAAGATTTCTTTCAAGTCCAAAATCAGACACTCTAGTGATAGACCACTGCAACTATTACACATGGATCTTTTTGAATCATCTGTAAGTAGTTATGCGAAAGAAGTATGTACGGTTGTTGTAGATGACTTCTCAAGATTCACTTGGGTTGTCTTTACGAAACCAAATCGATGCCGGTGGAGATACCAAACTTGCTAAAAAGCTTGAAGTCATGAAAATGACAAGGTATACTGCAATCGAGCAGACCATAGTCTTGAGTTTGTCAACGATTACATAAAGGAGTTTTGTACTGCAAAGGTATACAACACCAACTTTCCTCTGTAAGAACACCTCGACAAAATGGTGTTGCGAGAAAAGCAGAACCCTTAAAGAAGCTGCAAGGGCGATGCTAGGCGACCTTTGAAATAAGTGAAATTTATTGGGTTGAAGGCGTAAACACGACTGCTACACTCGAGCAGATGTTTGATAAACAAACACCATGACAAGACCCTTATGAAATCTTGGTTGGTATACCCCTAATATCGAACATCGAGAGTATTTGGTTGTAGATGTTTTGTTCTAAACAATGGGAAAGATTATACGAGAACATTTCAACCAAAGGCGGATGAAGGTGTATTTCTTGGTTATTCCACGAATAGCAAAGCTCTGAAATTTACAACAAAAGAACAAAGAAAATTGAAGAATCGGTTCATGTTGTATTCTATGAAGGAAGTAAGAAAACACCTCTAATGATGAACTCTCGGAAAGGTTCAAAGAACTAATCTTTGAGGATTACGAAGAAGAATCCTCGAAGGAAAAACATCATTATGGAAAGTGAGGATGACTCGGCGTGAAAAGCTTGATATGCTAGTAACAACAAGATGACTCACAAACATGATGAAGAATTTCTATAAAACTTCCGAAATGGGCGAAGATATTCATCATGAAGCTATCTCTGAAACAATCTCTACGAAAGACATGTTCGAGATAGCTCAAACCTTGAACAAGTGTCGGACATTAATTGCCCCGAGGAGCAAAATGTCTTGAATCTTTGAAATAGTATCAAATCAAAATCCTATTGATTCATTCAAATCACTTGGATATTGATCCTACTAGCACTAAACCTATGATGAGATGGATCGAGGATCATCACGCAAAGATGTGATTGGACCAATTAATCAAGGTGTTAGGACTAGGAGAGCGATAGTGAAAATGCTAATTCTCTCTTTGGATGTTTCATCTCAAATATTGAACTAAAAATATAGAAGAAGCATTGGGAGGAGACCAAGGCTTGGATCTACAATGCAAGAAGAGTTGGATCAATTTAAGAGAAACAAAATGGAAACTAGTTCCATTTGTAGAAGGAATATACGTGATTGGAACTAAATGGGTTTCGAAACAAGATGAATGAATGCGGTGAAATAAATAGAAAAACAAGCAAGATTTGTTGCGAGGATTTACCGGGTGAAGGCTTAGATTTTGATGAGTCGTATGCGGTTGCAGTTGGATGCAATAAGACTCTTTCTAGCCTTCTGACTCATAAAGATTTTAAAGTTTATCGGATGGATGTAAAAGTGCATTTTGAGCGGTGAACTTACGGAAAGAAGTTTATGTTGAGCAACTACACGGCTTTGAAGTTTCCTCGAAGCGAATCGTCTATAAACTACGAGCTCTGTATGGTGAAGCAGGCTCGAGCATGGTATGACACTTTGGCCAAATACCTTCTGGAAAGTGGTTTCAAGAAAGGTGAAGTTGATAAAACTACTCTTAGTTCAAGTATATGTTGATGACATCATATTTGGATCTAAGGACAAGCAACTTTGTAATGACTTTGCAAATCTCATGAAAAGCAAGTTTGAGATGAGCATGATGGGAGAAGTGAATTATTTTCTAGGATTGCAAGTCAAGCAACTCAATGATGGAATATTCATTAGTCAAACAAAGTATGCAAAAGATATGCTCACAAAATTCAATCTTAAGCCTTTTGAAAAGAATGCTAAGATACCTATGAGCATTGGAACCAAAATGACCTATACTGAATCAGATAAGAGTGTGGAAGAACATAAGTATAGGAAATTGATAGGTTCACTACTTTACCTCACTGCAAGTAGACCTGATATTCAATACGCCGTTGGAGTGTGTGCTAGATTTCAGACAAATCCGATGCAAACACACTACAACGTTGCTATGAAAATATTAAGGTATGTAAAAGGTACAGTAGATGTAGGATTGTGGTATCCTAAAGGAAGCAGATTGAGTTTAATTTGGGTACTCGAATGGCGATTATCTTTGGATCAACGCTAGATAGGAAAAGCACCTCGGGAACACATGGGTTTAGGTACTAGACTTATCTCGTGGTTTAGCAAGAAGCAAAACTCAATTGCAACTTCTACCACAGAATTTGAATATATTGCTTTGGTTGTTGTGCAACACAAATTCTGTGGATACAACAACAACTTAAAGACTATGGACTCAATGAGAAGAAAACTCCCATTTTCTGTGACAACACAAGTGCTATTGCGATTACACAGAATCCTAAATTTCATACCAGAACAAAGCATATTGATGTTAGACATCACTTCATCAGAGACCATGTTGAAAAAGGCAATATAGAGATACTCAAGATTGGCACTGAAGACCAACTTGCAGATATCTTCACTAAGCCACTACAAGAAAGTAGATTCTTAGCCTTAAGACATAGTCTTGGACTAATGGAATTACCAATGAACTGAAAGAGAAGAGGTATGTGGAATGGGCATCCAGAGAAGAGGTATCTGGAACGGGCATCCAGAGAAGAGAAAAGAGAAAACTGGAACGGGTATCCAGAAGTCAAAATGACTAAAGAGCAAAAGGCGACTTAAGATCTCTAAGGCGGAACTCGGATATCTAGTTCACTCGGTGAGGGAACACAAAGAGAATAGTACAAGTCTGCGATCGACTACTCTCTTAAAATTTGTATTATTTCTATCTTTGTGTAAAACTTGGACAAATATTGAGTATGAGATAGATTGAGATACAAGCAGTGTTTTAGTCACTGAAATTGTGATTGGATAGCA
Source organism: Plantago major (assembly GCA_026545765.1). Classification (NCBI taxonomy): domain Eukaryota; kingdom Viridiplantae; phylum Streptophyta; class Magnoliopsida; order Lamiales; family Plantaginaceae; genus Plantago; species Plantago major. Next base: position 69,412 of record JAIFAC010000295.1, on the reverse strand, counting down.
AATGTAAAATTCATTAATTGGGCACAATCACAATTCTTGATTGTGATCATTCTTGAAGAAGCGATGGTGACCCTTGATGAAATTAAGCGTTTGATCTTAGCAGACGAAATTAATTCTCTGTAAATAGTGAATTTGTTGAAATTGACGTGGCCCACTATGCATTTAATCCGAACAAACTTTTACGCCTCCTGCAATTCACGATACATACATACAAAACCAATTTGTGTGTATATGTTTGTTAAATTACGTTGCTATATATATATAGGATTTTGGCAAAGAGATCACTTTCGCCTAATCGACATTCGGACTTACAAAAATAGCAAAACCTTCTCTTGATTCTCTGCAAACCTTCTACAATCTCGCAAATCAAGATTAAGTTTTTACGCAAAGAATTCTTGAATCAAATCTCTTTCAAACACCAATCCAAATTCTCTACACTATATAAAGAGATGGCCCCAAAGAATTCTTCTACTTGAAATCTCAATCCTCCACTAATCTTCTTTGAAAAGCAAGCACGAGTTAGTTATTGTAAACAACCGACTCGTAGGAGATTTAATCGACCATTGGACTTCAAATCACAGAATGATTTGGGGTGTTGCCATGGTTGAGGAATACCTCACGCTGCAATAGAGAACCAAGCCGAAGGCGATTCTTGACATGCTTGAAAAGGCACAAATCGAGGTTTTCTATACGCTGCCCAGTGGAATTTCATCACTCGATGTGTTGGAATTTTACAACAACTCGAGGATAATTTCTGTGTTTACGAAACCTTTGAAATAGTGTCTGTCAAAACCTCGATCGAGGAAAGGAAATCATACGGACTTAACAACTTCGTAAGTTGTTTGAGTTTCAAAATCTTGGAAAGGATTTTGAAATAAACACCAAGGATGATGATCTCCTTGAAGGTGTTAAAATTTATGCGATGGCGTGTGTGATCTTGAAAATCGGATACACCTTGAGTTCAAGCTTCTTGACATCGAACCGGACATCGATGGTTCCTTTGGGATGTATTAGCTTGCATTCTTCACAGATGCTTTGATGGTCTACAAGGAGGTGCTAACGGATAAGCGAAACGATGGATCATGATGTTCTTCTGAATCAACAAGACAAAATTTGGAAAACCCTTTTAAGCGGGAAAATGCGCCTTCATGAAGTTTGTGAAGAAGATTGAAGGCTTGAGCCTAAGATTGCCAAAGGACTAGGTGAGCGAAAGGCCATGAGGCTATAGTGCGAAGATATGCTACTTCTTTGGAGAAGCTTGGCATCAAGCTCGGAGAGGCAATTTGAAATAGCCACGATAACCTACTCTACAAATATAAGTATACAAACTTGATGAAAAAGGTTCTTGGGTCTCGGAAGGTTCTAAGAAGCGAAAATGCGAAAAGGTATACGAAGAAAAGGTTGCGACGAAGCCGGAACTTCAAGAAGGAAGTCTGGCGGCAAATCGAAGACACACCCAAAGAGGTTGTCGATTCTCGATATCTACAGCCTTAGATGAAATGATAAAGCGGATCAACTCATCAATCTTGCAAAAGAATCATCAACTCTTGAACAAGTAGACTCGTGAGAAAGTGCGTTCGGAAATGTTGCGACTAATGCGAGAATGCCTTCGATGAACTTGCTAATCTTTGCCAAAATTGAAAAGCACCAAGCCCTATCTCTGAAATTGCGGGAGTAGTGGACGATCGGTTCCCAATCTTGATGAGAGCTCGGCGATGAAGATGATGAACTAGTCATCTCTCAAGTCTAGAAAGAGCAAAGAGGGCTAAGAAGGTTACTGAAATAGTAACTGGTGAAAAGGTTTCTGAAGAAGAACCTACACCTCAGGTTGCTGAACAAGCACCTATAGCAAAGGTTGTTGGTGCAAACACATCATCAGGGAACATTTCTTATGCACAACTTCAAGAAGCCCTGATAAGTGATAATTTAGTCTTTGGCGGAATCTTGATGAAAATGCCACATCTAAAAATGCGGAAGAACATTCTCTTGACCAATCTTACGCCAGACAACCCACAACCACAACCACAACAGCCACAAGTGGTTGATGAAATGGTAAATGAACTCCATTTGAATTACCGTGATGCGATATCTTTGAAGAAAATCCTGCAAAAGCGGGTTCCGACTCGATAAGAGGATCAAGCGAGACATCTACCGGAATGATCAACAAGGGAGGCAATGGGTTTCATACTCGGAAAGGTGTGAAGTACACGAAACTTCAAACAAAGAAAAATACTAGAACAAGAAGACGATGTATAGAAAGGTCACAAGTTTGAGACCAATCGACTGACACGGATCGGTGGTTGAATGGTTTAACTCTTATCTTGTGCAAATTTTATGCTTGTACATCTTGTTATTTATAGAAATTCTTTATTCTGGTGAGTTAGAAACACGAGGACAAGAGGAAGGTGGAAAGCTTGCCTCGAAGCGAGAAAGAGGTCTCATCAACCTCACCTCTTAAGAAATGAGCACATCCTACGGTGATAAAATGTTTCTTGAGTTGTCATTTTTGGTTATCGATATTTTACTTAACGATTAAGTGAATGTTTCTAAGGCTTCAAGAAAGAGGAAGATAAAGCGAAATGCGAAGAAAACCCGAAGCAAACAAGGTTTGAAGAAACGAATCATTGAGCCTTCGGTATGAAGGTATATGAAAATCGATGATAAAATTCTTCACCTTGGGTTATCTCAAACTTCTTCTAAATTACTCGATACTTTCTACTCACAGGCTCACTCGAGTAGAAGTGCGAGGGACGAGTTGCGACATCCCACACTTTTATGGAAGTGTTGAGGCATCGAGGCCTTCATCACAAGCAAAGATTCGAGGCGCACAAGTCTACGAGAGACAAATCTCTGAGCCTCCCATGGAGGTAATTGACCTCTCGGATATCGATTTGTCATCTAAAGTTTTCTTGATAAAATTTCCTAAGTATTGTGATAACTTTAATTCTCAGGTTCAAGAAAGAAAGGTTGATGAGAACCAGACTTCCAAGTCTCCACCTCACAACAAGATATCTGAGACACCAATTGTCTCAGTAGCACAAGTCTCTGAGCCTGAAGTACTTACTCAGGTAACTCAGAAACTAAACTACACTTCTACTCAGATATCTACAAAAGTTTTGAAGCTCACTCAAAACTCTTTCTTTCAGGCTCAAACGAGTGCCAAGCAGGCTCCCAATAATGAGACAAGGGACCTACTTCCCTTCTTCAAAGCTCACACCACAAAAGCATATTCAATGCTTGAGAAATGGCAAAGGTTAAGGTGCTCGATCTCTGAAATATTGAGAATCACAGATCAACCAGCACGAGCACGAGCTCTTGACTTGGAGACATATATCCATGCAATGTTCCCTACGAGCAGTACGATTGCGACTCTATTGCATAAGGATTTCTCAAGAGAAGTGGCGCGCATTTGATACAAGCCTTTGAGCAGGCGGATGGTGGACAAGATTACAAATGGCATTCAAGCCGATTCGCTGACTACGCAATTTATACCTTACGAACAAGAAGAGGTTAATGGGCGGAAGATCACTATTCTGAAGTGATCAATCTTGTATCGAAGATGATGAGGAGGAAGAAATAAGCGAAAATGACTTGATGAACCTCCATGACCATCACCAAAAGGATGGCGAAGACAAAAGGATGATGATGATGCCCTGCACGAGGGAGGAATTTCACTGAAATAATGCCTCAATTTTGAAAAGCACTGAGAAGACTTCACGAATTCTCGTCTCCATCTCCTCGAAATCTACTCATCCATCTTCTCACGAATACCCGATTACTCTTTACAAGTAGTTGAGCTTTACGAAGAAACCAATCGGAAAATATTAAACACTCAAACCGAGCTCAACTCGGAACAAGCTGTTGGAAGAAGAACAACGACTCCATCTTCAAGCTGGAAGACCAAATAGCTAAATCCGGAGATAAGCTTGACCAACTAGAGGATCAATATCTGCAAGAAATGGTTGCTTACTCGAGATTAAAGAGCTCTGAGGATCTTTGTAAATGTAAATCGTCAAGAACTCGTCTTGAAGAAGTATAAAGTCAAGCATGATGCTAAGGTGCATCATCTTCAAAAGAAGTACCATCCTCCTCCTAGAAAGGGAAGAAACCAATCTACGAGATGGTTCTTTGGACTCCTGATCGATGAGAATGTCGAGAGGATGAAGATCCTTTGGTGATTACTCGGATGATGAAGAAGACAAGACTTTGGCGAGCACCGCAATGAACATTTAGCGGTTTCTCACTTGAAAAGGAAGGCGATTGCTCTGCAATATTGAAATAGCGCGAAATGTCCACTCCGTGAATACATGAGCAGATGCAATCTTGGCTCATCCGAACAAGGAGTTGTCTTCACGACAAGGAAGTAATTGCCTCGTCCCTACGAAATGAAAAAGTTCCTTTGAGCTCATCACTCGGAGAACAACTAGCATAGTCATTGCTCGGAAAGATGCAGGAATGATAAGGGGCGATGATCGTCTTTAGTGAAAAAGCTTTCCAAGAGGCAAGTTACCTTGTTGGAAGCGGATGCTATCCTAGGCCCATAAGCGAGCTCCGATAAGGACAATGGACTTATCAAGCAAAATCGAGCTCAAAGCCGAACTTGAAGTTGGTCCTTTACAATTATTTACAAGGGCATTTTAACTCTCTCTCAGTTCCTTTATGAGGTAGTCATTGACAATGACTAAGGGGAAAGAGTGTACAAATCTGGACCTCAAAGTCGGGGAATGGGAAGAAGGAGAAGAAAACAAGAAGAAATGCAGGTGGTGTGGCTCAGAGAGGAAGAAGAAACATGAAAACATCCCAGCCACCACTCAGAATAAACGAACCCTCCTCTAGCCAAGCTGCTTTGCAAATAGTAGCTGCTTCCCAGAAACCTACTGAAGGAACTACAATGATAACAAGGGCAATGAAGAAGGCTGTAAAACTCTCACAAGATTTAATCCTGATGATGATGAGGAAACTGATGAAGATGAAGCTCCTCTTCACAAGAAAAGGAAAATTGAAAGCCTAACTGAGCCCATAGCTGCAAAGCCCCTAGCAGCTAAAACACCCTCTGGAAATACCAAGTCTATCTAGGGTGGTTCTTCAAGCAACAACCGAAAGAGAATTCAAGAGAGAGAAGGAAGGTAAGAGTGAGCAAAGACAAAGTCGACTTCCACTCGGGCGGAAGAAGCGAAATAGAGTATGTGAAGAATGACAATGATTCCTCATCTCTGGTACATCAATCGGAAAAATGGCTATTGGATTTTGGAACTTAAGCATCTCTTTGGTAAATTCAAGATTTCGAACGAATCCATAAACAACTTATGGCATGGAGAAAAGATAAGCGACCTTGATCAACACGAATCACATTAAAGCTGGTTGGATTTTGAAGTTGTCGAAGGCTGAAGCCATGAAAGGACCTCTCGATGAATGTCCATATGGAAAGCGGATGATGTGCACGAATTACGAATATCACGAACGCACAAGAGCAAGACTTCATTGTGGAACCTATGAGTCGTTCTATCTAACTGAAGATCAATACAAGGGTGACATCAGATATCTGAGGATTATCTACGAATACTTCAAGCTTTCCGATATCAGAATAGAGCATGCTTGGAAGTGAGGAAAGTATATGTGGGTCAAACACTTTGTCGAGAAAAATCCTGCAAAACCTGAAAGAAGTGCGTGGATTTGCGGAGACCTTTGAGATGCTTTCGTCGAACACTTCTCTATGATTATTACGATGACATCAAAAGGTTTGGAGATAGGAAATTTGGTGATCCATAGAAATCTTGTTGAAGACTTGAAGAGATTGAAGACTTGAAGACTAGTCTATTAGGATGTTTACTTGGAGCTTGGTTACTCCTGTTGTCCTAATTTACTATGTAGTTTTTGTTGTATTTTTGCTGACTGAGCTAAACTTGGTTTATGTATTGAAGTTATCTGTAATCTTTCTTTGTAACTTATCTGAAGAACATACTCTCAGATAGTATTCTATAAAAGATAACTTGTCACCAAAGATCACACCTTGTGATTTGGTTGATGTTTACTTTCTGCACTTAATTGAATGAATTGAAAAATCTTAAGAAATGATTAAGTGTTGGATTGTTCACTCATCAGTTGTAATAGGTCGAGATAGTCATCGTTGGTGATCAAAAGAAATTTGTTAGGAAATTTGTTAGATATTTTGTTAGAAATATATGTTTAGATTTTGATCGACAACATGATGACTTATCTTAATCTCGAGAAAGGTGATTAGTACTCTTGGTTCACTTGAACATTGTAAAGGAAACCCACTAAGTATGATAGTCTAGCTAATCTTGTATAGGATGTTAGGTCTCAAAATGTAAATTTTATTTTATGAAGAAGACGAAGAAGACATCAAGCGAGAACAAGTTCAGCGACATTGAAGACTTGAAGAAAGCGCACAAGATTCTTGAAGCAGTTTCGATACCTTGACGGATATCTTGAAGACACGAATAGTTTTAAACAAACTGTGTCACAAGAGATATCTGAGAAATAAAAGGTCTATCTGAAAACAAGGAAAGTGTCCACAGATATCTATTCTCAGATACCTTGAGCTTTAACCACATTTCTGAAAAAGAAATATATATACATTGCAAACAAAATTGTTTCAATAAAAGTGGTATCTGAAGATAAAGATAAGAACGTGCAAAGATTCAGAGAAATCTGATCAAGGTTGTCTCTGATACAAGGCATAGTTCGATTGGCACTCTGAGGACAAAAGTATAGTACATTGCATTAAATGCAGACGGAGATATACGAACAACGATAACCAAGAAGAAGACAAACCTTTCTGATACTATACACAGATATCAATAGTTTGAATTTGATTTAAGCCTAACGGATACTATTCAAACGGCACTCAAATGCATCTATAAATATCAACACTTAGACTGCTTGAAAAGACACGCTGAACTGAACACATATCTTAATCTCTCAAGCAAACTACTTACTCTCAAGCTTTCTGTTGCGACCAAAGCTCTTGATCGTGAGTAACACTAAAGTTCTAAGTGTCTTGATCCTAAGCAAGCACAGCTATATCTGAAAGAGTTGAATCAAAAGATCAAGTATCTGAGATTCATTCTCTTGAACACTTATCTAAGACTTGGGTCAGTAAAAAAACAAGATACCATACATTGCAAAGTGTATTAAGTATACTTGATTCACAGAGCTATCTGATTAACAGAAAAGTTATTAAAAGTTCATCGACAACTCGAACCAAATGACACCATCAACGGCGTGGAGTCTGAGGAAGTACTTAGTTTGAGAAACTAAGGAATAACTCAAGGTTATTAGTCTGGAAGTACTTAGCTTGGGAAGCTAGGGAATAACTTCAAAAGGTTTACAGTACATGAAGTACTTGGTAAGCAGGGAACAACTTCGGGAACATTTGGTTGGGAACCATCATTTAAGGAATCTTAGAATAGGATTTTTGTAAGGTGACCTCAATTATCTATTCTAGTGAATTCTAGGTCTTTGGAAGGCCGAAGTGGATTAGTTGGAGGATTCATACCTCAGGATACCACTATACTTTTGTGTTATTTACTTTTACGTACTTACATTTGACACACACACACACTTTAGCATTTACGCACTTATCTATCTTATGTCTTCCGCGCTCTGAATCTAGGTATCAGATATCTACTCAGATATCTGAGAAATAATTTTTATCGACAAAAGTTTTAAAAGACTATTCATCCCCCCCCCCCCTCTAGTCTTTTACTTTGCCGTTATCTGGACCAACAAAATCCACGCTTTCTTCTACCACAGTTCAACATGGAAAACATGTCCCCATACACAGATCGGTTATTAAGGACGTCACGAGGAATATTTCCGGAGATGTTGTTAATCTGGAAGAGTATACATCAAATGGTATCATTCGTACAGTTTTGCACTAAATAAATTTTTATCTATATGATGAATTTATTAACATGTTCTTATGAACAGAATTCATCGATCGGGCATACAAAGAGGTTACTAACTTCAACAAGCTACATAGAATGGATGTCCTTAGAATGAGAAGGCATCTGAAGAATAATCCGTGTGAATATGTGGTGTATCAAGAAGTGTGCCTGGTATATAGTAAGTTACAAGTTATAGTTATTATTCTTACTCTCTTAGAAAACTCATAAAATGCTACTAGATAAACAATACCATTTTGAACTATGTAGGATTACGGATTACCTATGGCAATTGAAAATTCTATGCTATTCTTTGAAGACCACATTAAGAGGCTTCTTGGCAAAATACATGCTATGTGAAGAAAGTTGTGATGTCTTGAACAAGATATTCTGAGTCTTCATCGTGAGACACTTTAAAGGAGCAAGACAAAGAGCATTGCAAAAGAAAACCGAAAAGAAGGACATGGCTGCACGTAGAAAAATTGGGATAGTTGTCGTTGGTAATATAATAATAGCATATCTAAATTCGAGAACATTTCATTCCGATTGCATACATATCATTAAAATTAACATCTATTTCTTCAATTATTCAGAATATCAAGATATGGGAGATCTTACATATGCATGTGGTGATTGCGGTGCTCTTATGTTTTTTGATGAGAGGATTAAGAGTTCTCCATTGAGTCGTCGAATTTGGTTTGTGTTGTAGTCGAGCGAATACAACTACCATTATTGCAGACACCGCCAAGGCCACTACTTGATCTACTACATAATAGGCATCAAAAGAGCCGAAATTTTCTTGAACACATAAGAGCATACAATATGATGTACGCATTCACTTCTATGGGTGGTTTTCAAGATAATTCTGTGAATAAAGGAAGGGGTCCTTATTCATATAGGCTTGGCGGTAATAATTATCACCGTCTTGGTAGTCTCTTACCTATCGAAGGGGAATCTCCCAAATTTTCACAACTATACATGTATTATGTTGAAGATGGGCGAAGATAGGATCATATTTGCCGGTAATAAATATGTCCCAAAAATTACTAAATGAGATTTTTTAGGCGCTTACCTATATTACAATTTATCATTAATTTAACTTACTCTATTAAACAAAAAATCCAAAAAATTTGACATACGTGGTCAATGATCTTAGAACATGATTGACTGCATAATCCCATAGCGAAAAATTTCCGTATGGGCTTTGGCGTTTCAAGGAGAGCGATGATATGGATGTGAGGCTACGTCTTATCGGTAGGAGATCACTTGTGACGGGAGGATGTATAATCTTCGAACATGTTAAATCATTTGCATTAATAGTTGGTATGAACATTATAAATACCACATAAATATGATTTTTTTTCAAACTTTAATTAATACCGACATTATAACTTATACTCATACTAATTTTATCCTCAGGAAATGATGAATATGAGATGGATATACGTGATATTGTGTTGGAAGAAAAGAGTGGAAATATGATACGTATATCAGAGTTGCATCCATCTTATCTCCCAATGCAATAACCTTTGTTATTCCCATATGGGAGGATGGATACCATACGGAATCGTCATTCGACAAATCTAAAGTCGGGGCATATGTTAACAATTAAGGAGTTTCTTTCATATATGATATTCGATAGTGGAAAGAGGCTCTAACTATATTGTTGAGCGAAAGTTATTCCAACAATTTTTGGTTGACGGTTATATGATGATGGAATCTCAAAGGCTTTCATTCATTACAAATAACCAAAAGAAATTGCGATCTGATAACTACATGTCACTTGAAGATGCAATGCGTAGAGGAATAGTTGAATCAGATGGTTCTTTTGGAACAATGGGAAAGCGTATAGTTCTACCATCTACATTTGTTGGAGGCCCAAGGTACATGGTACAAAACTTCCAGGACACCATGGCTATATGTAAGAGTATAGGTTATCCTGAGTTGTTCATCACATTTACATGTAACCCGAAGTGGCCTGAGATTACACGCTTTGTGGAGTCTGAGGATTACGACGGAAGGCCGTCCTGACATATTGAGTCGTGTTTTCAAAATGAAACTGGATCAATTGATCAAAGATCTGAAGACGGAAAACATTTTTGGAAAGGCAGTTGGAGGTAAGAATGACTCTCGCAAATTGTTTTCATTCAAATAGTAATTGTTGTTATGTATTTAATCTCTTTGAATTGTATTATAATATCATGCAGTTATCTACACCATTGAGTTTCAAAAAACGTGGTTTGCCACATGCACATATACTCCTGTGGATTGATCGGAGTGACAAGAATATGAATTCCAATGATATAGATGATTTCATTAGTGCTGAAATACCCGATAAGGAACTCGACGAGAACTATACAAAGCCGTGTCCGAATTCATGGTACATGGTCCGTGTGGACCATTGAATCCAACTTCTACATGCATGCATGATGGAAAGAAATGCTCCAAAAAATTTCCAAAATCTTTTAATGATCGAACAGTGTTTGATGGTAACGGATATCCAGTTTATAGAAGGCGAGACAAAGGTGCAACAATTGATAAGAATGGTGAAATGATTGACAATAGGTACCCATTAATATTCATCATTTATTTTGTATAATTTATTAGTCTTTGTTAACATAAAATATAATGTATATATTTCCTTACAGATATATTGTCCCATATAATCCTTATTTGTTGATGAAGTACCAGGCGCATATAAATGTTGAGTGGTGTAACAAGACCAATTCAATCGAGTAGCTATTTAAGTACATCAACAAGGGAGTAGATCGGATTGGTGCTAAGATAACTGTTGACAATGAAGTCAAGGATTACATTGACTGTCGGTACATATCTTCATGTGAGGCGGTTTGGCGTATTTTGGGATTTGATATACACTACAAGGATCCACATTGGCGTCTTTCATTTCATATGGATGGTGAACATAATATGGTCTTCAAGGATGGTGATGTGATTGAGGACATTTTCGAGAAGATCAACACTGTTGTAGAGACAAATTTTTTGAAGTGGATGGAATCTGATAGAGATCACCCAGAACGAATCTATTTATCTGTGAGTTTAGAAGCACTATGTTTGGGATCAAGCTAAGAAGAAATGGAAGCCCAGAAAGCAATTCAATGGCTATAATGTTCCTATACGAACAGGTCCTGCGTATTTCCTTAGGATCATGTTGAATCACATTAGGGGTCCAACATGCTTTGAGGACTTGAGGACTGTAGATGGTTTTGTCCACCAAACATATCGTGATGCGTGTTATGCTTTAGGTCTCCTGGACAATGATAATGAATATATTTATGCTATAAAGGAAGCAAGTTTCTGGGGGTCCGGTCACTTTTTGAGACATCTATTCTCTATTCTCATCCAATCCGAAAGCATGTCTAGACCGGTTCATGTATGGGACAGCTCGTGGGAGTTTTTATTGGATGATATTCAATGCAACATGCGAAGGAAACTTAATAATCCAAGTAAGCGTTTCGCCACTCCATATATTGTACATGTGTGGTAATTGTAAACTTTGCAAATGAATTTCCTTTTTTAGCACAACATCCATTAATATTTTCTTATTTCAAAACAGGTCTTGAGCTCACGAAAGAACAATTGCTCAATTTCACACTTCTCGAGATTGAACAATTGCTTGCTCGGAATGGATTTAGTCTTACTCATATTGAAGGTATGCCAAGACCAAATGAGGTAGTTGTCAAAGATGGTCAGAACAATCTTATTCTCGAAGAGATGTCTCGTGATATTCTTTGCAATGATTGTGAGCATAACCGCCTATATCGAAGTTTGAATGATGAGCAAGGTTGTCTACCATACCATTATGGATGTTGTTTACATTGGTATTTGGTGGTGTTTTCTTTTTGTATGGATATGGTGGTACCGGTAAGACGTTCTTATGGAAGACCCTATGTTCTGCGATACGTGGTAGAGGTGATATTGTTCTACCTGTTGCTTCGAGTGGTATTGCTTCTTTACTATTGCCTGGAGGTCGTACAACCCACTCTAGATTTAGCATTCCTTTGAATGTTGATGAGACGACTATATATGTGTAGTAGGATTGTTCATGGATCGATCTTCTGGGATTATTGAAGACAAAGTTGATAATATGGGATGAAGCCCAGATGACAAATAAGTATTGTTTCGAGGCATTGGATCGTAGCTTACGAGACATTATGAGGAGAGACGACTGTGAGCCTTCGGACAAACCATTTGGAGGATTGGTTGTTGTTTTTGGAGGAGATTTTAAACAAATATTACCTGTCATTCCAAAAGGTAGTAGGCAAGACATAGTTCATCACTCTCTTACTTCATCTAGAAACATATGGAGTTATTGTCGTGTGCTAAAGTTGACCAAGAACATGCGCCTTCAGGAAATATTATTATAATTATAAATGTGTTCTTTCATATTAATTTCTATAATAATCATATGTATTTTTTACGTGCTGTTGGTCCAGATAACGGCAAAGTAAAAGACTAGGAGGGGGGGGGGGGGTGAATAGTCTTTTAAAAATTTTGTCGATAACAACTATTTCTCAGATATCTGAACAGATATCTGAGTATATTTATGATTTGATTTTTTGCAAATGCTTCGATATAGTTTTATAAGGCATTGTTATAGTTTTAAGAGGCACTGTTATAATTTTAAGATGCACTAATATGGCTTTAGCTTTAAGCTTCAATGTTACTATTTTTAGTTTGTTTTGAGTATTTCTGCATGTTATTATTTTTAGCGCATATGTTATAGTTTTAAGCAACAACATTAGTCTTTTTAGCTTCTGATGATATATTTATGATTTGATTGTTTGCAAATGCATTGTTATAGTTTTATGAGGCATTGTTATAGTTTTACAAGTATCAATGTTACTATTTTTAGCTTGTGTTCATTTTCCTGCTCTGATAGAGTTTTAAGATGCATTGTTATACTTTTGAGAGGCACTAATATGGTATCTGTATCTACTGTCAAAAACCTGGTCACTTCAAAAAGGATTGTCCTGCCTTCAACAAACTAAAGATAGGTGACAGAAAAGATAGAAGAATCTTCAGAAGAAGCCAGAAAGCTTTGCTAACTGAAGAAAGAAAGAAAATCCAAACTCAATTGGATGCTCTAGATGTTGAGACAGACTCTGAAGATGACTCAGATGACTCAACGTTACCATCACCAGAATTATGTGGAGTTACTCACGATATAATCGACTTTGGCCTCAAGAAGAATGAAATGTGTGGAGTTGCTGAGATCGACGGTCCAGACATCTCTAACATTGAAAACTGTCTTATGGCTGATGAGGTAACACATACTTCTTGTTACACTTATGAAAGTGATGAGGAAGAAACAAAAGATCTAGAAAATCTCAGAAAGGAACTTGATATCTTTGAAAGAGAATTTCTAATGATCCGTGCGAGAACTGAAAATCTAGAGGAGGAAAAGAATTTTCTTGCAAAGGAAAATTCTCATTTGGTTAAGATATCTGAGAAAAAGGACGCTGAAAATGCGTTTCTCAAAGCTCAGATATCTGAGACTGAAAAGTCACATAAAGAAGCATTGGCAGTACTTCAAAAGAAATATGAAGATCTTCTTTCTGAAAATAAGGAACTCAAAAAGAAAGAATTATCTTTTCAATCTTACACTCTAACTGAAGTACAATCTTACTTAAGAGATCCTTCAGAAAAGAAAGGACTTGGGCTGAGAACACAAACAGACTGTTCTTCCACTCTAAATAAGAGTGAAGAAAGAAGAACATTCATAACTACTCAGCAAGATGGTTCCCAAACAATCAATTAGCTGGTTTGATAAATATGGTATGTAAAACCAAATCAGCTACCTTGTTTTTTTATAAGCTACTTGGACAAGTTTATCAGCTACCAAGCGTTCATGTAACAAGCTTAATAGAAAATAAGCTCATCAAACTGATAAGCTAGTGTAGATAGGGCTTTGGACTCGACTTTGTTTAGCAAAACTAGTTATAAACTAGTTGTACTAGTTGTTGGCTAATAAGCTAGTTGATCGCTTATTGGGTAGCTGATAAGCTGATTGATTTATGATGATGATATTATTATTATTATTATTATTATTATTATTATTATTATTATTATTATTATTATTATTATTAAAGGAGAGACAAGTTTATATGATCTGATTACCAACCCACTAATAAAGTACACATCATTCACCTGTTATTCAATTAGCACGTGCTTGGAAGATAAACAGGAGTATCATGTTCTCCAAAAGGATAGATAGCAAATGAAACTAAGCGGAGAAAACCAAAACCATAGGTTGATATCAGCATACTGTCAAACAACAGGCCGTGAAAACTATACATGGCAAAAATGGCAATGGATCAAATTTGCAACTATTCAAGAAGCACTGAATAGGCATATAGTATATGATAACTAGAGATTGTGCCACCAGCTACGTGTGTGACACATTATTATTGGAAGAATTCAAATTTGCAACTATTCTAGAAGCACTGAATAGGCATATACATGATAACTAGAAATCGCACCAGTCCAACTAATCCACTTCGGTCTTCCAAAGACCTAGAATTCAGTAGAATAGATATTTGAGGTCACCTTACAAAGATCCTATTCTAAGACTTCTTAAACAAATGGTTCCCAACCAAATGTTCCCCCTGAGTTGTTCCCACTTTTCATTAAGTACTTCCTATACTCAGAAACCTTTGAGTTATTCCCTAGCTTCCCAAGCTAAGTACTTCCTATACTCAATAACCTTGGAGTTATTCGCTAGCTTCCCAAGCTAAGTACTTCCTGTACTCCACGCCAGTTATGGTGTTGGTTTTTGGTTTGAGTTTGTCAGATGAGCTTCTTGTATTAACTTTTCAGTTAATCAGATAGCTCTGTGTATCAAGTATACTTAATACACTTTTCAATGTATGGTATCCTGTTCTTTTACTGACCCAAGTCTTATGATAACTGTTCAAGAGAATGAATCTCAGATGTTTGATCTTTCGATTCAACTCTTTCACAGATAGCTTTACTTGTTTAGGATCAGGACACTTAGAACTTCAGTGCTACTTAAGATCAAAAGCTATAGTCGCAACAGTAAGCTTATGTAAAAGTAGTTTGCTTTAAGAGAGTAAGATATTCAGAGTAAGTTCGTAAAGTTCTTAAGGAGTGTCTCCTCTCAAGCAGTCTAAGTGTTGATATTTATAGATGAATTTGAATGCCGTTGAATAGTATCCGTTAGGCTCAAATTCAAGCTATTGATATCTGTGTATAGTACTGTAGCAGGTTTGTCTTCTTCTTCAGAAGCAACCGTTGCTTTTGTTCAGACATCTCTGTCCGTGCATTAAATGCATTGTACTATACTTTTTGTCCTGTAGTGTCAACGGAACTATGCTTTATATCAGAGATTTGACTTAAGCAGTTTTCTCTCTGAATTTTGCATGTCCTTATCTTTAATCTTCAGATACCACTTGAATTGAAACAACTTTGTTTGCAATATGTAATTCTCTTTTCGGAGATGTGGTTTAAAGCTCGAGGTATCTGAGTGTAGATATATGTGGACACTTTCCTTGTTTTCCAGATAGACCCTTTTGATTCTCAGATATCTCTTGTGACTTAGTTTGTCCAAAACTATTCGTGTCTTCAAGATATCTGGTTAAGGTATCTGTAAAACTATTTCAGTAATCTTGTGCAGTTCTTCAAGTCTTCAATGTCGTTGAACTCGTTCTGCTTGGATGTCTTCATCTTGGTCTTCTCTTCATTAAATAAAAATTACATTCTGAGACCTAACATCCTATACAAGATTAACTAGACTATCATACTAAGTGGGTTTCCTTTTTTACAATGTTCAAGTGAACCAAGAGTACTAGTCACCTTTCTGAGACTAAGATAAGTCATCATGTTGCTGATCAAAACTTAAACATATATTTCTAACAAAATATCTAACAAATTTCCTAACAAATTTCCCCCTTTTTGATCAGTCAACGATGACTATCTAACCTATTACAAATCTGGATGAGTAAACAATCCAACACTTAATCATTTCTTATGATTTTTCAATTCATTCAATTAAGTGCAGAAAGTAAACATCAACCAAATTACAAGATGTGATCTTTGCTGACAAGTTATCTTTTATAGAATAATATCTGAGAGTAAGTTCATCAGATAAATTACATTTGAGGAATACAGATAACTTTAACATAATACATTTAAGCTCAGTCAGCAAAAATACAAAAATTACATAGTAAATTAGGACAACAGGAGTGACCAAGCTCCAAGTAAACATCCTAATTACTAGTCTTCAAGTCTTCATTTTTTCAAGTCTTTAGTCA
Source organism: Plantago major (assembly GCA_026545765.1). Lineage (NCBI taxonomy): Eukaryota > Viridiplantae > Streptophyta > Magnoliopsida > Lamiales > Plantaginaceae > Plantago > Plantago major. The sequence goes on along the minus strand of JAIFAC010000295.1, from coordinate 53,214 downwards.
GTGGTTCTATGGATCAGTCTGCAAATTTCCTATCTCCAAACCTTTTGATGTCATCAGAATAATCATATAGAAGAGTTCTGACGAGCATCTCTGTGTCTTTGGCAAATCTACAGACCTCCTTGTAGGTTTTGGTAGGATTTTTCTTGACAAAGTGCTTGACCCACAGATACTTTCCCCATTTCCAGGCATGCTCTATTCTGATATCTGAGAGTTTGAAATATTCGTAGATAATCTTCAGATATCTTATGTCACCCTTGTATTGATCTTCTGTCATATAGAACGACTCATAGGGTTCCACAGCGAGTCTTGCTCTTGTGCCTGTTCCAGTAACATTCATAATTCTGTGCACATCATCTGGCTTTCCATATGGACATTCATCAGAGAGGTCCTTCTTCATGGCTTCAGTTCTCTTGACAACTTCAAAATCCAACCATGCTTTGATGTGATTGGTGTTGATCAAGGTAGGTTTGTCTTTTCTCCATGCCATGAGCTGTTTATGGATTGGTTCTGGAAATCTTGAATTTACTAGTAGATGCTTAAGTTCCAGAATCCAATAGCCATTCTTCTGATTGATGCACCTGTAGACAGAAGAATTATTGTCATACTTCACATACTCAATTTTGGCTTCTTCTAGCCTGAGTGGAAGTTGACTAAGTCTTTGCTCAGCTCTCAGTCTGTTCCTTTTCTATCTTGAATTCTCCTTGGGGTTGTTGCTTGAAGAATCACCACCCTGGAGAGACTTGGTATTTCTAGAGGGTGTTTTAGCTGCTAGTGGCTTTGCAGCTATGGGCTCAGTTAGGCTTTCAATTTTCCTTTTTCTGTGAAGAGGAGCTTCATCTTCATCAGATTCCTCATCATCATCAAGAATAGATCTTGTGAGAGGTTTGCAGCCTTCTTCATTGCCCTGGGATTTGATTTGTCCTTCTTCTTCTTCTTCAGAAGTGACATCAATCCCTTTGACTTGTCTTCTCCTTGGAGCCTTGGTACTCCTTGGAGGTTTCTGTTCCCTTGCCCTTGTAATCATTGAAGTGCCTTCAGTGGGTTTCTGGGAAGCAGCTACTATTTGCAAAGCAGCTTGTCTTGAGGAGGGTTCATTTATTCTGAGTGGTGGTTGGGAAGGTTTCTTGTTTCCTCTTCCTCTTTGAGCAGCACCAACTCCAGATTTCTTCTTGTTTTCTGCTCCTTCTTCCCATTCCCCCTGACTTTGAGGTCCAGATTTGTAAATTCTTTCCCCCTTAGTCATTGTTGGCTGACTCAGTCTCATGAAAGAATCTGAGAGAGAGTCAAAGTGTCCTTGTAAATAGTTGTAGGCACTGACCAACTTCTGAAGTTCGGCTTTGAGCTCTTGATTTTGTTTGATAAGTCCATTGTCCTTATCAGTGAGCTCTGCCAGTGGGCCTAGGATAGCATCTGCTTTTCCAGCAGTGTAACTTGCCTCTTGAAAAGCTTTTTTAGCTAAAGACGCATCATCGTCCCTTATCATTCCCAGATCTTTCTAAGCAATGACTATGCTAGTTGTTCTCTGAGTGATGAGCTCAGTGAACTTCTTCAGTTCAGAGGGGACGGAGGCAGTTACTTCCTTGTTTTGTAAAGACAACTCCTTCTTCAGATGAGCCAGAACTTGGTATACATTCATGTACTTTCGTGGAGTGGGCGTTTGGCGGTTTCTTTGAATGTTTCAGGAGCAATCAGCTTCCTTTTCAAGTGAGAAACCGCCAGATGTTCATTGCGGTGTTCTGCCAAAGTCTTGTCTTCTTCATCATCTGAGTAATCAGCCCAGTGATCTTCATCCTCTTGGACATTTTCATCGATCGTATCAAGTCCAGCAACCATCTCAGTGAGTGGTTTCTTTCCTTTCTGGGAGGAGGATGGTACTTCTTTTGAAGTTGATGCAGCCTTAGCATCATGCTTGACTTCAGATACTTCTTCAGTATTGAGTTCTTTGTTGAGTGCAGTTACAGCATCCTGTAGCTCTTTGACTTCAGAGTAAGCAATCATCTCTTGCAGATATTGATCTTGTAGTTGATCTAGCTTATCTCTGGATCTAGCTATCTGGTCTTCCAGTTGAAGATGGAGCTATTGTTCCTCTTCCAGCGGTTATGCGAGTTGAGTAGATCTGGATTGAGTATTTAACATCTTACATGCAATATCCTCGAATCCTCACTACTTGTGTTGTGACATTGTGTTGTTGGGAAGATGGATGATTCGACTTTTGAGGAGATGGGCGGAGATTTACGTGTTTGCCTCTCGGTTTGCTTTTCAGATGAGGTAGGATTTCTTCGTGAAATTCCTCCGGTCCCTGGTGCAGGGGCATCGTCATCATCCTTTTTGTCGTCATCCTTGTGGTGATGGTCAGTGGGAGGTTCGAAGTCATTTTCGTTTATCTCTTCCTCCTCCTCATCTTCAGATACAAGATTAATCACGTCCGGGATAGTGATCTTCTGCCCATTAACTTCTTCTTGTTCAGAAGGTATGAATTGCAGCGTCTGGGGCAGGACTGGCTTGAAGGCCATCTGTAATCTTGTCTGACCATTTGCCTGTTCAAAGGCCTATAGCAAACTGTGCGCCACTTCTCTGGAAAAGTCCTTCTGCGATGAAATTAGCGTATGTATTGTTCTGTAGGGAACATTGCTTGGACATATGTTTCCAGGTCAAGAGCTCGTGCTCGTCTGGTTGGTTGATCAGTGATTCTCAATATTTCAGAGAGATCAGAGCACCTTAACCTCTGCCATTTTCTGAAGCATTGAATGTGCTTTGGCAGGGTTTTAGGCTTGAATAAGGGAAGTAGGTACCTTTTATCATCATCGGGAACCTGCTTTGCACCTGTTTGAGCCTGAAAGAAAGAGCTTTGAATGAGTTTCAAAACTTTGGTAGATATCTGAGTGGTAGTGTAGTTTAGTTTGGATTACACGAGTAAGTACTTGAGGCTCGAGACTTGGACTCTTGAGACAATTGTCTCGGATATCTTGTTGTGAGGTGGAGACTTTGAAGTGCGGTCCTCGAACCTTTCTTTCTTGAACACAGAGAAATACAATACTTAGGAAATAGTTTGAAAGAATCTATGCATAAACATGCTTTTAATGAATTCTGATTTGTGCTACTTACTTCCTCAAAAGGAAGCTCAGATTCATTTTTCTCAGAAACTTGTGCAGTTTCTGGTGTTCTTTCGAGTGATGTTGCCTTGGGGGTTTCATCAATTTCCATTGATCTTGAAGTCAACTTTATCCCCTTGCATTTCTACTTTTGAAATAGCCTGTAAGTAGAAAGTATTGAATATTAGAAGAGATAAAAGATAACCCAAGATGAAGAATACTTGTCACTTGATTGTCATATACCTTCAAGTTTGAAGGCTCAGTGATGTATTCTTCAGAAACCTTGTTGGTCTCTGGATTTGTCTCTGGCATTTCTGCCTTATCTTCTTCCTTCTCAGTTGGAGCCTGTTAGAAACATTTAACATGAATGAGCACATAAACATTTTTACTGAAAAATTAGTTCTCTTTAAGAATCATTTACCTGTGGCACAGGCTCAGATTTCTCAAGAGTTGAGGTTGAAGGGATCTCTTTTTCAGTATCTGAGGCAAGCTTCTCAGCTTCCTCTTGTTTCTGCGTTTCTAACTCAGCCTGTAACAAAGAAATTTTTATGAGAAAAGATGTATAAGCATAAAATGTTCACAAGATAAGAGTTAAACCAGTCATCTACCTGAGCAGTTTCAGGCTGATTGGTCTCTGGAACTTGTGACCTTTCCATACTTAGGTCTTCTTGTCCCAGTGGATTTTCTTTGCTTGAAGGATTTGCAGAGATTTGCAGAGATTGTAGAGAGATTGTAGAGGATCAAGAGAAGGTTTTTGCTGTTTTGATGCAAGATGAAATTTCGGATTAAGCAAAAGTGATTTTCTTTGCCAAAATCCTATATATATAGCAAAAGAATCTCAACAGACAAATACATACAAATTGATTTTGTGTATACGTATCTGTGATTTTGCAAGCCGGCATGAGCAAAAGTAACTTCGGCATTAAATGCAAAGTGGGCTTTTGTCGGAATTTTTACAGTCCACTATTAACTGTGAATTAATTTCCGCCGTTCAGATCAAACGCTTTGTTTCATCAATGGTCTTTATTGCTTCTACAGCAATGATCACAATCAACAAATGTAATTGTGCCCATTCAATGAATTTTGGCTATTAGCTATCTGAATCACGTTTTTGTTTGACCAAGAACACTGTTTGCATCTGAATCTGTCTTATACTTAGGATTTTTCCAAGTTTTTCACAAAGATAGAAATAATGCGCATTTCAAGAGAGTAGTTGACTACATATAGTTGTACTATTCTCCTTAGTGTTCTCCGTAAATAGAGTGATCCAGATATCTGAGTTCCTATCTCACAGATCTTTAAGCTTTCTTTTTGCTCTTTAGCCTTTTTGATTTCTCCTTTCTGGATTCCCGTTCCAGATACCTCTTTTCTGGATTCCCGTTCCATATTTCTCTTTTCTCTTTTCTCTTTTCTCTTTTCTGGATTCCCGTTCCAGATATCTGAACTTTTTCAGTTCAAAGGTAGTTCTATTAGTCCAAGACTGTGTCTTAAGGCTAAGAATCTACTTTCTTGTAGTGTCTTAGTGAAGATATCTGCAAGTTGGTCTTCAGTGCCAATCTTGAGTATCTCTATATTGCCTTTCTCAACATGATCTCTAATGAAGTGGTGTCTAACATCAATGTGCTTTGTTCTGGCATGAAACTTAGGATTATGTGTGATCACAATAGCACTTGTGTTGTCATAGAAAATGGGAGTTTTCTCTTGATTGAGTCCATAGTCTTTAAGTTGTTGTTGAATCCACAAAATTTTTGTTGCACAACAACCAGCAGCAATATATTCAGCCTCTGTGGTAGAAGTTGCAATTGAGTTTTGCTTCTTGCTAAACCATGAGATAAGTCTAGTACCCAGAAACTGACAAGTTCCTGAGGTACTTTTCCTATCAAGCAGTGATCCAGCATAATCAGCATCTGCATAACCAGCTAAACTCAATCCACTTTCTTTGGGATACCACAGCCCTACATCTACTGTACCTTTTACATACCTTAATATTTTCATAGCAATGTTGTAGTGTGTTTGCATTGGATTTGTCTGGAATCTAGCACACACTCCAACAACATATTGAATATCAGGTCTACTTGCAGTAAGGTAGAGTAGTGAACCGATCAATTTCCTATACTTATGTTCTTCAACACTCTTATCTGATTCAGTATAGGTCATTTTGGTTCCGATGCTCATAGGTATCTTAGCATTCTTTTCAGAAGGCTTTAGATTGAACTTTGTGAGCATATCCTTTGCATACTTTGTTTGACTGATCAATATTCCATCATTGAGTTGCTTGACTTGCAATCCTAGGAAATAATTCATTTCTCCCATCATGCTCATCTCAAACTTACTTTTCATGAGATTTGCAAAGTCATCACAAAGTTGCTTGTCCTTAGATCCAAATATGATTTCATCAACATATACTTGAACTAAGAGTAGTTTCCCGTCGTGATTCAAGGTAAATAAAGTTTTATCAACTTCACGTTTCTTGAAACCACTTTCCAGAAGGTATTTGGCCAAAGTATCATACCATGCTCTGGGAGCCTGTTTCAGTCCATACAGAGGTTTCTGTAATTTATAGACCATTCTACTTTCTGAGGAAACTTCAAAGCCAGGTGGTTGCTCAACATAGACTTCCTCGACAAGTTCACCATTTAAGAATGCACTCTTGACATCCATCTGATAAACTTTAAAATCTTTATGAGCTGCAAAGGCTAGAAAAGTCTAATTGCATCAATCGCAAGCTGGTGCATATGACTCATCAAAGTCTAAACCTTGATGCAGGTAAATCCTTGGCAACCAATCTTGCTTTGTTTACGGTTATTTCACGATTCATTCATTTTGTTTCTGAAAACCCATTTAGTTCCAATCACAGATATTCCTTGAATAAATGGAACTAGTTTCCAGACTTTGTTTCTCTCAAATTGATCCAACTCTTCTTGCATAGCAGAGATCCAGTCTTGGTCTCTCAATGCTTCTTCAATGGTTTTTGGTTCAATATCTGAGATAAAACATCGAAAGAGAGAATTAGCATTTTCAGCTATTGCTCTCCTAGTCCTAACACCTTGATTAATTGGTCCAATTACATCTTTTGCAGGATGATCCTTGATCCACTTCATCATAGGTTTAGTGCTAGTAGGATCAACATCAAAGTGATCTGAATGTGAATCACTATGATTTTGATTTGATACTTTTTCAGTATCTGAGACATTTTGCTCCTTAGAAGGGCAATTAATGTCTAACACTTGATCAGTGTTTGAGCTATCTGGAACATATCTTTCAGAGAGATTATTTCCAGAGATAGCTTAATGATGAATATCTTCAGATTCCATTTCTGGAAGTTTCATTGGAAATTCTTCATCATGTATGTGAGTCATCTGGTTGTTACTAGGCAATTCATGCTTTTCTACGTCAGAGTCATCCTCACTTTCCACAATAATGTTTTTCCTTTTTGAGGGTTCTTTTTCAGAATCCTTTATCATTAGTTCTTTGAACTTTTCTGAGATTTCATCAGTAAGAGGTGTTTTCTTACTTCCTTCATAGAATCTGACATGGCTGATTCTTCAATCTTCCTTGTTCTTTTGTTGTAAATTCTGTAAGCTTTGCTATTCATAGAATAACCAAGAAATACACCTTCATCCGTTTTGGTTGAAATGTTCTCAGATACTCTTTTCCGTTGTTGAGAACAAAACATCTACAACCAAATACTCTCAGATGTTTGATATTAGGGGGTCTACCAACCAAGATTTCATAGGGGGTCTTGTCATGGTGTTTGTTTATCAAACATACATTACGAGTGTAGCATCTTTGTGTTTACTTCAACCCAATAAACTTCACTTATTTGATGTCATTAGCATTGTCCTTGCGGCTTCTTTAAGGGTTCTGTTTTCCTTTACGCAACACCATTTTGTTGAGGTGTTCTTACAGAGGGCGAGTTGGTGTTGTATACCTTTGCAGTACAAAACTCCTTTATGTCTTGGTTAACAAACTTCGATAACATAGTGCATTACGATTGCATATACCTTGTCATATTTCATGACATCAAGCTTTTTAAGCAAGAATGGTATCTCCACCATGGCATCGATTTGTGTTCCGGAAGACAACCCAAGTGTGAATCTTGAAGTCATCTACAACAACTAGACCATATTTCTTTCTGCATAACTAATTCTGAGATGATTCAAAAAGATCCATGTGTAAAATTTGCAGTGGTCTAACACTAGAGTGTCTGGTTTTGGACTTGAAAGATATCTTGGATTGTTTCCCCATCTGACAGGCAGAACATATACCATCCTTTCTGAAAGATGTTTTGGGAAGACCAACCACTAACTCTTTCTTGGCAAGTTTGTTCAGAGTTTTGAAATTCAAGTGACTCATTCTTTTGTGCCATAACCAGTGCTCTTCTGTGTGACCTGATTGACTCACCATGAGACATTCTTCAGTTGTGGCAGAAGCCCAATCGGCAACATAAAGACTACCTTTCCACCGAGCAACCAAGACTGTCTGCTTTGACTCATTGTCAATAAGTTTGCAGTACTTTACTTTGAATTTCACAGTAAAACCTTTCGCATAACGGCTCATGCTAAATAGATTATATTTCAAATCCTTAACATGTAATACGTCAGTGATTGTCAATGATCCCAATTTGACGTTGCCAAATCCCAGAGAGGGATTTAATTCTCCTCCAGCAAATCTGATATTTGGTCCTGTATTGCAAGCTTTGTAATCGACCAGATTTGCTTTTTCTCCTGTCATGTGCTTTCCGCATCCACTATCAAATAGCCATTGTGCTTTAGTCCAAGAAGCGTTCTGCACATAACAGGAAACAGGAGATTAGGTTCTCATATCTTTAATGGAACCGTCAGTATTAAAGAATCTTCCAGTGGGAATCCATTTTTGAATGAATTTCCTTGGAAAATTCTTTTGTTTGACAGGAACATAAGGAGGAATTCTAGTTGAATGAATGTTATCATTAATAAGAACTACTTTCTTCCTTGGAGTGTTCCTAGGTGCTCCTTTTGGTGCTTTCAGATACCTGTTAGGTTTCTGAGTTTGCTTTTCAGCAAACTTAGCTTTCCTTGCCAGATTTCTTCTAGCCCTGGCATTCAGATTTTCAGTGGCTTGATTCAACTTCCGCCGATAATTGCTTTGAGCAATTCTAGCCTTTAACCATCGTTCTTGCTCAGTTTGTACTCATGAGCAAGTTGTTTTCCGATGCTTTTATAGCGATACCATTTCGAGCACTTGAAGCTATCGAGATCTTTTCTCGTGACTTTGCTAGTCTCTGGTTGGTCAATTTCTTTCGAGAAATGTGACACGGGAGAATTTGCCGACTCGCAATTCTACCCTTTTGAGAGACATAACCGTGGGTGTTTAAACTTTTCGGTGTTATGTTTCTTTTCGAGAGACATGCAATGTGATTTCTGTTTGACTTGTTTTTCCCACAAAGGAGTAGTCGCAACTGCCTTTCCTTTGTCTACAATCTTTGTCTTTTGACCGATGTTATAGATTGTTTGGGAACCATCTTGCTGAGTAGTTATGAATGTTCTTCTTTCTTCACTCTTATTCAGAGTGGAAGAACAGTCTGTTTGTGTTCTCAGCCCAAGTCCTTTCTTTTCTGAAGGATCTCTTAAGTAAGATTGTACTTCAGTCAGAGTGTCACTAGCTTTGGCATAAGATTGAAAAGATAATTCTTTCTTTTTGAGTTCTTATTTTCAGAAAGAAGATCTTCATATTTCTTTTGAAGTACTGCCAATGCTTCTTTATGTGACTTTTCAGTCTCAGATATCTGAGCTTTGAGAAACGCATTTTCAGCGTCCTTTTTCTCAGATATCTTAACCAAATGAGAATTTTCCTTTGCAAGAAAATTCTTTTCCTCCTCTAGATTTTCAGTTCTCGCACGGATCATTAGAAATTCTCTTTCATAGATATCAAGTTCCTTTCTGAGATTTTCTAGATCTTTTGTTTCTTCCTCATCACTTTCATAAGTGTAACAAGAAGTATGTGTTACCTTATCAGCCATAAGACAGTTTTCAATGTTAGAGATGTCTGGACCGTCGATCTCAGCAACTCCACACATTTCATTCTTCTTGAGGCCAAAGTCGATTATATCGTGAGTAACTCCACATAATTCTGGTGATGGTAACGTTGAGTCATCTGAGTCATCTTGATGCATCTCAACATCTAGAGCATCCAATTGAGTTTGGATTTTCTTTATTTCTTGATTAGCAAAGCTTTACGGCTTCTACGAAGATTCTTCTATCTTTTCTGTCACCTGTCTTTAGTTTGTTGAAGGCAGGACAATCCTTTTTGAAGTGACCAGGTTTTTGATAGTAGAAACAGATATCGTTACCAATTTCTGCTTCCTCAGTACTTGGTGCCTTTTGAGCTTGCTTTTTCAGCGAGCTTTGCATATCCTTGTACTGGTGATAGTTTGAGCCTAGATGCTTTTTCAGCTTCTCTTTGGCTTTTCTTCTCTCAATTTCTCGACTGACAAATTTGCTCATTTGCTTTGCAGCAAGAGCATCCTCAGTCTCCTCCTTGCTTTTCTTCTTTTCAGAAGTTCCTTGAGTAACTAGAGCAACATTCTGCAACTTTTCAGTTGTTTGTTCTCTCTGAGTTGTCTCATAATCAACCGTAGCAAGATGAGAGAAAAGTTCCACTGGAGTGATATTTGGCATACCTTGGTTAAAATAAAAGAATTTAGTATGCTCCCAGTCGTGGTTAAGACTTCTGACAATAGTCTTAATCTTCTCTGACTGGGAGTATCTATCTTTCCCAAGTCTTGCCATATCACTCATGAGAGTGGTAAACGAAATCAAGTTCTTCCATAGTTTCGTGGGACCTTGTTTGAAATTTTGAAATTTCAACTTTAGAACTTCGAACTTGTTTTCCTTGGTTTTCTCGGTTAAGCATGATTTCTTCAATCGGTTGCAGCAACTTTCGCCGTTTTAGCACCCCACAGTTTACAATGTATGTGCTCTGGTGTCGATCTGATGATGATGTTACGAGCTTGACCATCCAGTCGATTCCTCTTGGCATCTTCCGATGTCCAGAGTTCTCTGGGCTTTGGTTCGTAAATAACTTGACCAGTAGATCTTCCACTAGTTGACGCATCTGTTTGTGAAGATCCTTCGCTTTGATCTCTGTCTCTTCCACTTGAAACCTCCATGACTTGCTTAAGTTGTTGAATGACTATTGGGCCATTCTTTATTACTTCGATCATCTCGTCACTTATGGCTTCAAGGTGGAGCATCATGTTATTTTTCCATTTCTCGTAGTTCTCTGGTTTGAGAACGGGTGCATCACTCAGAGACATACCTGCACACTTAACACACAAATTAAATAGTCCTCAAAAGTGGACAAAGTTCCTTCACCTATATGGGGATCTAGGTTCAGTGCAGAAGGCTGGTGAACCTCCTACTCTGATACCACTTGTTGGTCCAGATAGCGGCAAAGTAAAATACTAGAGGGGGGGGGGGGGTGAATAGTCTTTTAAAATTTTTGTCGATAAACACTTTTCTCAGATATCTGGTACTTAGATTCAGAGCGCGGAAGACTTAAGATAGATAAGTGCAGAAACAGTTAAAGTGTGTGTGTGTTGCTGAAATGTAAATACAGAAAAGTAAATAACACAGCAAGTATAGTGGTATCTGGAGGTGGCGTAATCCTCCAACTAATCCACTCCGGTCTTCCAAAGACCTAGAATTCACTGGAATAGATATTTGAGGTCACCTTACAAAGATCCTATTCTAAGACTTCTTAAACAAATGGTTCCCAACCAAATGTTCCCCCTGGGTTGTTCCCCGACTTTCTCAGCCAAGTACTTCCTATACTCAGAAACCTTTGAGTTATTCCCTAGCTTCCCAAGCTAAGTACTTCCTATACTCAATAACCTTGGAGTTATTCCCTAGCTTCCCAAGCTAAGTACTTCCTGTACTCCACGCCAGTTATGGTGTTGGTTTTTGGTTTGAGTTTGTCAGATGAGCTTCTTGTATTAACTTTTCAGTTAATCAGATAGCTCTGTGAATCAAGTATACTTAATACACTTTTACTGACCCAAGTCTTATGATAACTGTTCAAGAGAATGAATCTCAGATGTTTGATCTTTCGATTCAACTCTTTCACAGATAGCTTTACTTGTTTAGGATCAGGACACTTAGAACTTTAGTGCTACTTAAGATCAAAATCTATAGTCGCAACAGTAAGCTTAAGTAAAAGTAGTTTTCTTTGAGAGAGTAAGATATTCAGAGTAAGTTCGTAAAGTTCTTAAGGAGTGTCTCCTCTCAAGCAGTCTAAGTGTTGATATTTATAGATGAATTTGAATGCCGTTGAATAGTATCCGTTAGGCTCAAATTCAAGCTATTGATATCCGTGTATAGTACTGTAGCAGGTTTGTCTTCTTCTTCAGAAGCAACCGTTGCTTTTGTTCAGACATCTCTGTCCGTGCATTAAATGCATTGTACTATACTTTTTGTCCTGTAGTGTCAACGGAACTATGCTTTATATCAGAGATTTGACTTACGCAGTTTTCTCTCTGAATTTTGCATGTCCTTATCTTTAATCTTCAGATACCACTTGAATTGAAACAACTTTGTTTGTCCAAAACTATTCGTGTGACTTAGTTTGTCCAAAACTATTCGTGTCTTCAAGATATCTGGTTAAGGTATCTGTAAAACTATTTCAGTAATCTTGTGCAGTTCTTCAAGTCTTCAATGTCATTGAACTCGTTCTGCTTGGATGTCTTCATCTTGGTCTTCTCTTCATTAAATAAAAATTACATTCTGAGACCTAACATCCTATACAAGATTAACTAGACTATCATACTAAGTGGGTTTCCTCTTTTACAATGTTCAAGTGAACCAAGAGTACTAGTCACCTTTCTGAGACTAAGATAAGTCATCATGTTGCTGATCAAAACTTAAACATATATTTCTAACAAAATATCTAACAAATTTCCCCCTTTTTGATCAGTCAACGATGACTATCTAACCTATTACAAATCTGGATGAGTGAACAATCCATCACTTAATCATTTCTTATGATTTTTCAATTCATTCAATTAAGTGCAGAAAGTAAACATCAACCAAATCACAAGATGTGATCTTTGCTGACAAGTTATCTTTTATAGAATAATATCTGAGAGTAAGTTCATCAGATAAATTATATTTGAGGAATACAAATAACTTTTACATAATACATTTAAGCTCAGTCAGCAAAAATACAAAAATTACATAGTAAATTAGGACAACAGGAGTGACCAAGCTCCAAGTAATGAGGGGGAGTGGAGTTAAGTAATTTAACCATGAGGGGGAGTGAAATACGCACTGTACTCTTTTCCTTTGCTAATGTTTTTTCCCACTGGATTTTTCTTTAACAAGGTTTTTAACGAGGCAGCATTTCATGCGTATAATCAGAATTCATATATACATTTAAGGGGGAGTGTTGAGAATGTTAGGTAAAAGTTACTATCATGAATAGTGAAATCACTGTAGATGAATAGTGAAATCACTGTAGCAAGTTGAAAATTGAGACTGTAATCACTTTATAAATAGGCATGAATCGATGAATGAAAATCATGAAAATCTTTCTCTCTATTACTCTCTTCTTCTCTATATTTATTACAATTTCCTATATCATCTTTTCTGCCTCTTATCTTAAGCACCCACCAATTGTTTGATTCATTCCTATGTGCATGATAATTTCTGCAAAATGTTTTTTTTAAAATTAGCTCAATAAGTACGGTTGAGTTTCACAAGAACTGGTAAATCATTTCCAGTTCAACACAATTCTTGTTTTTTCCTTGTAATTTCAGAGCATAGTGGTCATGTGGCAATGGTGAATGTGATACTTCAGAAGTTGTGTACTATACTTAGTTTCCTCCAGCAGTTGTTGTCAGTAGAGCGCCTTTCGGATAGTTGTATTGTTCAGCTCGTGAGAACTAGTTTACAAACCCTTCTGGTTGATAACATTCAGCTTTTGCAGCTGAAAGCAATTAGTCTGATTGGTGGGGTAATGAGACTTTCTCAACTTGCTACTTCCAAAAAAAAAAAAAAAAGAAGAGAAAGAAAGAAATTCTCATCTTGCTCTTTGGTCAGCAGGTCTATATCTGAGTTTATGCATCGACTGTTTTCGCTGAATTGAGACCTTGTTAAATTCTAATTTGTAGATATATTATGTTTACACTCAGCATCGGTCTTATGTGATGGATGAGACTCTACAAGTCCTCTTGAAGATGCCAATTGCGAAAAGAGTCCCAAGAACTTATCATCTTCCTGATGAAGAACAAAGGCATATTCAGTTAATCTCTGCTCTTTTAATACAATTGATTCACTCTAGTGCGAATCTTCCTGATGTTCTGAGACAGACCTCCGGGAATCCTTCTCTCGACATTCCAATTGATGAGGATTATCCATCCAAATGCCATGATGCTATCACGGAATCCTGTTGCCTCTTACATGGCGAGTTCTTGAGCGATATACCAGCACCAAAACCAAGATGCATCTGAGGTGAAGTTACTGATGGAAAATCTTGTTACAGATTTTCTTATAACTTTGAACTTGCCTGAATATCCAGCCTCAGCTACTATTCTTGAGGTAATATTTTTGCTTATTATTTCTTTGATTATGAGCTTGAACTTACCCGCTGTTTCTTTAGGTTCTATGCGTTTTACTACTTAAAAATGCCGGGTTGACTTCGAAAGATGTTGGAGCGCGGACAATGGCCATTGAGCTTCTAGGCACAATTGCTTCCAGGCTGAAACATGATGCTCTCATCTGTAGGGAGGAGAAGTTTTGGATTGTACAGGAGTTGAGGAATAGTGAAACATTTGATCTAAGCTATCGAACATATCCTTTCTGTTTGTTTGGATTCATTGAATGAAAAATGTTTTGTATGTAATGGTTGCGAAGTCGTTTCATGTTAATTGTATGGAAAGCGAGAGCTAGAGGTTTCTTCTCATGGCTCAAATTGTCTATTCTGTATGTATGAAACAACTTATTTCCTTGAAAACATACAATGACTCCAGACGGGGATGTGCGAAAAAACATCGGAGGAATTCGTGAAGTCTTCACAAGCAATAGGCATTGGCATGAAACAGAGATCGTGCGACAAATGCTTACAATTATTCTGATTGGGGTGCAGGAGAACTACACCTCTTTACAAGATGGTCGGTTTCTTCGTAGCACATCATTTTTCGTGAATTATTTAATATGTATAACTTAATAAAGCAGTACTTGCCTGCAGGTTTTATTTATGCCTTTGGTACAAGGATGACCCTGCTGCGCAAGAAAAGTTATCTTACTATCTTGCAAGGTTCAAGTCAAGAGCAATTTCACGTGATTCTTACTCCTCCCCGACCTTTCTGTCAAGGAATTTGGTCAAAAAGATTACTTTAGCATTGGGACAAAAGAGTTCTTTTGTAAGGCGATTTGACAAGTTTCTTCAACTTCTGCTGGTGAGTAAAAGTACTTGCCGTGAACATTTTTTGTGTTCAATAATTAAAATTTGTATGATTCTTTAAACAGGCAAGTATGACGGAGCATACTGCAGAGATTCGTTCCAAGGCATTGCGAGCGGTACTACTTTAACTAGCACTATAGTAATGTTTTCTCTTTTGTTTTCCAGTCTTTCTTTTTTTTTTTTTTTTTTTTTTTGTATTTGTCTTCTACTTGTAAGGACTCATCCCTGAATTTTTTTTTGCATTCCCAACAGGTTAGTTTGATTGTGGAAGCTGATCCGGAGGTTTTGGGAGACAACCGTGTCCAAATGGTCGTTGAAGGGAGGTTTCAGGATAGTAATATCTCTTTCCGAGAAGCAACACTAGATATTGTTGGTTGCCATATTGCTTCTCATCCTGATGTTGGTCAAAAGGTACTTTGGTTGCCTATGCTCATGCTTCATGCTAATTGGGTCTGCTTCAAACCTCTAACTGCTAGGTTCTTTGTGTAGTATTTTGAGAAAGTTGTGCAGCGAATAAAGGATACTGGATTGAGTGTCCGGAAACGGGCTATCAAGATCATCAAGAAAATTTGGCAGACTTATTCACAAATTCTCTTCCTACTTCGACATTTGAGAAGCTAAGGCACGCGATTGGCATGCGGCATCTGAGGGAAGTTAAGTAATGTAACCATGAGGGGGAGTGAAATACGCGATGTACTCTTTTCCTTTGCTAATGTTTTTTCCCTCTGGATTTTTCTTTAACAAGGTTTTTAACAAGGCAGCATTTCATGCGTATAATTAGAATTCATATATACATTTAAGGGGGAGTGTTGAGAATATTAGGTAAAAGTTACTATCATGAATAGTGAAATCACTGTAGATGAATAGTGAAATAACTGTAGCAAGTTGAAAATTGAGAATGTAATCTGCATATAAATAGGCACGAATCTGATGAATGAAAATCATCTGAAAAATCTTTCTCTCTCTATTACTCTCTTCCTCTCTATATTTATTACAATTTCCTATATCATCTTTTCTGCCTCTTATCTTAAGCACCCACCAATTGTTTGATTCATTCCTATGTGCATGATAATTTCTGCAAAATGTTTTTTTTTTTAAATTAGCTCAATAAGTACGGTTGAGTTTCACAAGAACTGGTAAATCATTTCCAGTTCAACACAATTCTTGTTTTTTCCAGGTAATTTTAGAGCATAGTGGTCATGTGGCATCTCATTTTGGTTTGCATTTATTTGTACTTGTGGAGCTATAGTTTACTCAAAGGGAGAGGTGGAACCTATTGATTTATGGGACGAAGAGGTTGATATGAGGTACTTCTTTTTATTTTTGCGAATTTGATTGGGCGAATTGGTTAGCTTTGCCGATGAAGTTGAAATTTAGATTGGCGATGGAGGTGATGGTGAAGTAGTCATTTTTCACAACTGTTCTTGGGGGCCAAGAGATCTATCCATTGCCCAGGAGGTGCTGCAGTAGCAATTTGATGATGACTTGTAGCTCTATGCATTTAAAACTACTCCCCGGGGATACGTTTATGTGAGACTAGATAAACTATCAAAGCCGTGAGTCCTTATCCCGTTGATTTCCTGTACAACTCATATTTAAACTCCTTATCAATACTGCATGTGACTGTTCCAGAAAATGCAAAAATTTGTTTTTGTTGACTTTTGGTTTCAATTTTGGATTGATGGATATTCAAAGGGCGAACTCTTGTTAATAAGAAGCATGGCCTTTCTCTTTCTACAATATTTAGTAAGGTGTCAATTTTCTTGGATGTTTCGAAAGACCTAAGTTCTTTTGTGTAGAAAAGCTTTAAAGATCACTGGTTGTACCATCTGTTGGAAAATGTGGATATGATCAGAAAAAATGTGGAGGTATGCCGACCCAGTTACTTGAATGACCTCTTGAAAGGCTAATTACCTTTAGATATCACAGTTGTCCTGCTTCATGTTAGACTTATGCTGCTTCACTTCTGATATAGTATCTTTTAATCTTTAATTTGTAATTGCACTCATATATCTTTTAATCAAAGTTTCCTCCATATTAAACTGCATCATACTCCTTAACATTGTCTTTACTCAGCAAAGTGTTATAAATTACATGAAGTACTTGGTCTCATGGGAGACCAGTTTGGTATTTCTTTAACTGCTTGAGTTAGTTTCAACACGTTATGTTCACCATGATTTGAAACTCAGTGTCTATATGCCTAGGTTGTTTACTTTGCTCCAAACAAACTACCTCGAAGCTTACTACTAGCTGATAGACAACAAGTGGTTATTTTGGGAAAACTTGAGAACGATACACAAGAATTTGTGAGCAAAGCTCAATATCAATATAAATTGTATGAACGAAAAGTGAATAAACACAAGATACCAAATTTTGGAAGAAGCAACGGTTCTTAATTAAAAACAATAATGGTTTTAAAATCTCTAATGAAACGTTTATAAATTAATGGTGCTAAACCAACAAAACTACGAACATCATGAGCATACTTGGACAGTCACTTCTATTTATCGGCGGATACAATTTGATCCTTCTTGCAGATCAGGAGGGTTTTCCAATGGAGTGGTTGTTATTGTTGCAGTGACAAGGCCTCCAGACGGTTTCTTCCCATCCATCCATCAACGAAATTCCTTTAGCGACAAGATCACTCTGATCCGGTCACTTTCTTTGAAACTCGAGGAATTACTGCGTTCTCTCCTTGATGAAATTTAGGATGTCATCTTACATTAAGTCTTCTCTCTTCAAAGCTTTATGTTTGAGTTCTTGCAAAACCTCATTGTAACTCAAATTAGAGAGCAATCAAGAACATCCAAAACCTTTCTAATCTCTTTACGGATATCGCAAGAGACTCTTTAATAGATAACTGCGATTTGCTTTTACATTGCTTCTTGAGGCGGTTTATAGATAAGTTGACACATTTTAATGCATCTTGGAGAGAAGAATGTAACCTCGTTGTGTATGCGGATCGTCGCCAATCTTTGTTTCAAATCATCATGCAACTTAGATTTACAGTCTTGGGCCTTCTTTAAGCAATCCCGAGCTTCTTTACGACCAGCTGCCTTGCCAGTGGCCGGAATTTCTTCTTGCAATGACAATGCATCTTCACAATCTAGTAAAGTCTGATATGTATATAAGAGAGCATCCGATGCAATATCTAGCTGCAATGTTGAATGCTTAACCGGCGTACGGTAATGGTTCCCTAGGAGGAAGTATCTCAATGCAAGTGGATGATACATGTCAGTGACCTGATGAATCGGGAGAGAAGTTCCTTGCGATTTAGACATTTTTTCACCATTTATAGTGTTGATAAAATCATTGTGCATCCAGTAACTTATTTTGCTCTCGAATAAGCGTGACTCTAAGCTCATTGTCGTGATGGGGGAATTTCAAATCCACACCACCACCATGAATATCAAAAGTATGCGTCAAGTACTGTGAACTCATTGCACTGCACTCGATGTGCCATCCAGGTCTCCCAGGACCCCAGGGACTGTCCCATTGTGGCTCACCGGACTTTGCAGCCTTCCACAGGGTAAAATCGGCTTGGTTCCGCTTTTTTTCATTAAACTTAACTCTTCGTTTCTCTGCTGCTCTATTATCCTCATGTTACTTCGTTCCAGATAAAGCACGATAACTTGAGTAACTGTCGACAGAGAAGAAAAAATCCCCGTCAACAACATATGCGCAACCGTTGGTGATAATCTATGCTATCATGTCCTTGATTTGGTCCATATGATTGATTTTATGTGAAAAGATGATTTTATCTTGCTATATCTTAGGCTGATTAGATGTGGAAAAAATGTTAATATTCGGGACCGTTGTATTTTTTCCATCTTTTTGGTCAAAAGCAGTTGAGTTTACAATGTCACCGGAGAAAAAGACTCAATTTCATGTCTTCAACAGTTTGACCAAGGAGAAGGAAGAATTTAAGCCCATTGTTGAGGGGAAAGTAGGCATGTACGTTTGCGGCGTTACCCCGTACTCATCGAGCCACATCGGACATGCCCGTGTTTATGTTGTTTTCGATGTTCTGTACCGATATCTCAGATATTTGAGCTACGAGGTTGTTTATGTCCGCAATTTCACTGATTTGGATAACAAGATTATTGCCAAAGCAAATAAGCTTGGAGAGGATCCAATGAAATTGAGTGCTAGGTTTTGCCAAGAGTTTCTCGAGGACATGGCTGACCTCCAGTGCCTTGTGCCAACTCACCAACCCAAGGTTACTGATCATATGGACCAAATCAAGGACATGAAAGCACAGATTATCACCAATGGTTGCGCATATGTTGTTGACGGGGATGTTTTCTTCTCCGTCGTGATTACTCGAGTTATCGTGCTCTATCCGAACGGCAACAGGAGGATAATAGAGCGGCAGAAAGCGAAGAGTTATGTTTAATGAAAAAAGCGGAACCAAGCCGATTTTACCGTGGAAGGCTGCAAAGTTCGGTGAGCCACGATGGGGCCTCCACAGGGTCTGGGAGACTGGATGGCACATCGAGTGCGGTCTGATGAGTTCGCAGGACTTGACGCATACTTTTGATATTCATGGTGGTGGGGTGGATTTGAAATTCCCCATCACGATAATGAGCTTGCTTAGAAGTCGCTTGCTTACGAGAGCAAAATAAGTTCTTGGATGCACAATGATTTTATCAACACTATAAATGGTGAAAAATGTCTAAATCGCTAGGAACTTCTCTCCCGATTCAGTCACCGACATGTATCATCCACTTGCATTGAGATACTTCCTCCTAGGGAACCATTACTGCGTCCGGTTAAGCATTCAACATTGCGACTAGATATTGCATCGGATGCTCTCTTATATACATATCGACTTTACTAGATTGTGAAGATGCATTGTCATTGCAAGAAGAAATTCGCCCTCGGCAAGCGGTCGTAAAGAAGCTCGGGATTGCTTAAAGAAGGCCCAAGGCGTAAATCTAAGTTGCATGATGATTTGAAACAAGATTGGCGACGATCCGCATCGACAACGAGGTTACATTCTTCTCTCCAAGATGCATTAAAATGTGTCAACTTATCTATAAAGCTGTCTCAAGAAGCCGGAAAAAGCAACTGCAGTTATCTATTAAAGAGTCTCTTGCCGATATCCGGAAAGAGATTAGAAAGGTTTTGGATGTTCTTGGATTGCTCTCTAATTTGAGTTACAATGAGGTTTTGCAACTCAAACATAAAACTTTGAAGAGAGCGGACTTAAAGAAGATGACATCCTAAATTTCATCAAGGAGAGAACGCAGTACGAATTCCTCGAGTTTCAAAGAAAGTGACCGGATCGAGTGATCTTCTTGCTAAAGGAATTTCGTTGATGGATGGATGGGAAGAAACCGTCTGAGGCCTTGTCACTGCAACAAGAACAACCGCTCATTGGAAAACCCTCTGCATCATGCGGAAGGATCGACCATTTATCCGTAGATAAATAGAAGTGACCTGTCCAAGTATGTTGATGATGTTCGTAGTTTTGTTGGTTTAGCACCTTTAATTTATAAACGTTTCATTAGAGATTTTAAAACCATTATTGTTTTCAGAATTAAGAACTGGTTGCTTCTTCCAAAATTAGGTATCTTGTGTTTATTCACTTTTCGTTCATACAATTTATATTGATATTGAGCTTTGCTTACAAATTCTTGTGTATCGTTCTCAAGTTTTCCCAAAATAACCACTTGTTGTCTATCAGCTAGCAGTAAGCTTCGAGGTAGTTCGTTTGGAGCAAAGTAAACAACCTAGGCATATAGACACTGAGTTTCAAATCATGGTTAACGTGTTGAAACTAACTTAAGCAGTTAAAGAAATACCAAACTAGTCTCTCCCGCGAGACCAAGTACTTCATGTAATTTATAACACTTTGCTGAGTAAAGACAATGTTAAGGAGTATGATGCAGTTTAATATGGAGGAAACTTTGATTAAAAGATATATGAGTGCAATTACAAATTAAAGATTAAAAGATACTATATCAGAAGTGAAGCAGCATAAGTCTAACATGAAGCAGGACAACTGTGATATCTAAAGGTAATTAGCCTTTCAAGAGGTCATTCATAAATTGGGTGGCATACCTCCACATTTTTTCTGATCATATCCACATTTTCCAACAGATGGTACAACCAGTGATCTTTAAAGCTTTTCTACACAAAAGAACTTAGGTCTTTCGAAACATCCAAGAAAATTGACACCTTACTAAATATTGTAGAAAGAGAAAGGCCATGCTTCTTATTAACAAGAGTTCGCCCTTTGAATATCCATCAATCCAAAATTGAAACCAAAAGTCAACAAAAACAAATTTTTGCATTTTCTGGAACAGTCACATGCAGTATTGATAAGGAGTTTAAATATGAGCTGTACAGGAAATCAACGGGATAAGGACTCACGGCTTTGATAGTTTATCTAGTCTCACATAAACGTATCCCCGGGGAGTAGTTTTAAATGCATAGAGCTACAAGTCATCATCAAATTGCTACTGCAGCACCTCCTGGGCAATGGCCCCCAAGAACAGTTGTGAAAAACGACTACTTCACCATCACCTCCATCGCCAATCTAAATTTCAACTTCATCGGCAAAGCTAACCAATTCGCCCAATCAAATTCGCAAAAATAAAAAGAAGTACCTCATGCCATCCTCTTCGTCCCATAAATCAATAAGTTCCACCTCTCCCTTTGAGTAAACTATAGCTCCACGAGTACAAATAAATGCAAACCAAAATGAGATGCCACATGACCACTATGCTCTGAAATTACCAGGAAAAAGCAAGAATTGTGTTGAACTGGAAATGATTTACCAGTTCTTGTGAAACTCAACCGTACTTATTGAGCTAATTTTAAAAAAAAACATTTTGCAGAAATTATCATGCACATAGGAATGAATCAAACAATTGGTGGGTGCTTAAGATAAGAGGCAGAAAAGATGATATAGGAAATTGTAATAAATAAAGAGAAGAAGAGAGTAATAGAGAGAGAAAGATTTTTCAGATGATTTTCATTCATTAGATTCGTGCCTATTTATAGGCATATTACATTCTCAATTTTCAACTTGCTATAGTAATTTCACTATTCATCTACAGTGATTTCACTATTCATGATAGTAACTTTTTTTTCCGGCTGGAGGTGAGTGCAGCGATTTGGCTAGTTTCCAGCTCGAAGTAGGAGGGTCTTTTGCTGGTCTAGAGGAGCAAAGGAGGTATGAGAAGCAATCACGAGACTCCGCGCAAGTGGATCCGCCAGTCATGAAACACGATTCCTAATACCATAAATTTTCCTTTTCCGTCTTTTACTCAAGTCTAACCTCTATATAAATACACCAACTAAACTAGTAAAATACTAGTCAAAACCCATAAACCTATCGTCTCTCTCTTTCCCAATTCCCATAACCACAACTCAGCCTCAATAGAGCTCTAGATCTATTGCGCAGGTAATTCTCCTTCCCCTAATTCAATTCTGTAAGCTAATTTATACGATCCGTACTTTTCGATCAGGCAATTAACCCTTTTATTGGATGAATTCGACTTTTTATGTGTACTCTGTGCTTCAATGTTAGTCTTCTCAGTTTCTCCCTTTACTTTTTGCATGAAGTATATCCCTGTGTTGTAAAGAACCAAAATTTCAAGAGAACAAGTAACCCTATGAATTGCTAAACTCTTCAAATTCTGAATAAAAATAGAAGAGGGCGACCAAAATAAAAATAGAAAAATTGGTTATTTAAGCCATACTCGTTAGAGAAAACATGTTCCTTTTTGTCACATACTTGGAAAACTACCTCTTACAAATTCTTTTTTAGCTTCTGTCCTTATAAGTGACTTTTTTATACTATGTAGTAATAGTTTGTTTAAAGGGTATTTAAAGGTTTCTGTATTTGTAAATAAATCTATAATTACATCTTTTTTTTGCAGTGTTTAGAATTTTCAAACTTCTAAGATTGTTATTGAAGAAATACTATGAAAGAATGTTCCTTTAATAATTGTTAATTCTTTATTAGATAACTATAAGAAAAGGAGTGAATCTGGCAAATAACTTAGTAGTATTACTTATAAATACTTAGGAAAAAGAGTCTTGACAATCGATTAGGCTTTTGTTTTTGTGCTTCAATTTTAAGTCTTTTTGTTGATTCTGCAAGAATTTGGCTTGTGAATGGTATGCATATTATGTGAAAGATTCAAATTTAATCTACTTATATGATTGATTTTATGTGAAAAGATGATTTTATCTTGCTATATCTTAGGCTGATTAGATGTGGAAAAAATGTTAATATTTGGGACCGTTGTATTTTTTGCCATCTTTTAGGTCGCAGCAGTTGAGTTTACAATGTCACCGGAGAAAAAGACTCAATTTCATGTCTTCAACAGTTTGACCAAGGAGAAGGAAGAATTTAAGCCCATTGTTGAGGGGAAAGTAGGCATGTACGTTTGCGGCGTTACCCCGTACTCATCGAGCCACATCGGACATGCCCGTGTTTATGTTGTTTTCGATGTTCTGTACCGATATCTCAGATATTTGGGCTACGAGGTTGTTTATGTCCGCAATTTCACTGATTCGGACATGCCCGTGTTGATAAGGAGTTTAAATATGAGCTATACAGGAAATCAACGGGATAAGGACTCACGGCTTTGATAGTTTATCTAGTCTCACATAAACGTATCCTCGGGGAGTAGTTTTAAATGCATAGAGCTACAAGTCATCATCAAATTGCTACTGCAGCACCTCCTGGGCAATGGATAGATCTCTTGGCCCCCAAGAACAGTTGTGAAAAACGACTACTTCACCATCACCTCCATCGCCAATCTAAATTTCAACTTCATCGGCAAAGCTAACCAATTCGCAAAAATAAAAAGAAGTACCTCATGTCATCCTCTTCGTCCCATAAATAAATAGGTTCCACCTCTCCCCTTGAGTAAACTATAGCTCCACAAGTACAAATAAATGCAAACCAAAATGAGATGCCACATGACCACTATGCTCTGAAATTACCAGGAAAAAACAAGAATTATGTTGAACTGGAAATGATTTACCAGTTCTTGTGAAACTCAACCGTACTTATTGAGCTAATTTAAAAAAAAAACATTTTGCAGAAATTATCATGCACATAGGAATGAATCAAACAATTGGTGGGTGCTTAAGATAAGAGGCAGAAAAGATGATATAGGAAATTGTAATAAATATAGAGAAGAAGGGAGTAATAGAGAGAGAAAGATTTTTCAGATGATTTTCATTCATCAGATTCGTGCCTATTTATAGGCAGATTACATTCTCAATTTTCAACTTGCTACAGTGATTTCACTATTCATCTACAGTGATTTCACTATTCATGATAGTAACTTTTACCTAACATTCTCAACACTCCCCCTTAAATGTATATATGAATTCTGATTATACGCATGAAATGCTGCCTCGTTAAAAACTTTGTTAAAGAAAAATCCAGTGGGAAAAAACATTAGCAAAGGAAAAGAGTACAGCGCGTATTTCACTCCCCCTCATGGTTACATTACTTAACTTAACTCCCCCTCATTACTTGGAGCTTGGTCACTCCTGTTGTCCTAATTTACTATGTAATTTTTGTAGTTTTGCTGACTGAGCTTAAATGTATTATGTTAAAGTTAGTTGTATTCCTAAAATGTAATTTATCTTGGTTGACTAGTACTCTTGGTTCACTTGAACATTGTAAAAGAGGAAACCCACATAGTATGATAGTCTAGTTAATCTTGTATAAGATGTTAGGTCTCATAATGTAATTTTTATTTAATGAAGAGAAGACCAAGATGAAGACATCCAAGCAGAACGAGTTCAACGACATTGAAGACTTGAAGAACTGCACAAGATTACTAAAATAGTTTTACAGATACCTTAACCAAATATCTTGAAGACACGAATAGTTTTGGTCGAACTAAGTCACAAGAGATATCTGAGAATCAAAAGGGTCTATCTGGAAAACAAGGAAAGTGTCCATAGATATCTACACTCAGATACCTCGAGCTTTAAACCACATCTCTGAAAAGAGAATTAGATATTGCAAACAAAGTTGTTTCAATTCAAGTGGTATCTGAAGATTAAAGATAAGGACATGCAAAATTCAGAGAGAAAACTGCTTAAGTCAAATCTCTGATATAAAGCATAGTTCCATTGACACTACAGGACAAAAAGTATAGTACAATGCATTTAATGCACGGACAGAGATGTCTGAACAAAAGCAACGGTTTCTTCTGAAGAAGAAGACAAACTCTGATATTATACAGATATCAATAGTGGAATTTGAGCTACGGATACTATTCAACGGCATTCAAATTCATCTATAAATATCAACACTTAGACTGCTTGAGAGGAGACACTCCTTAAGAACTTTACGTACTTACTCTGAATATCTTACTCTCTCAAAGCAAACTACTTTTTCTTAAGCTTACTGTTGCGACTATAGCTTTTGATCTTAAGTAGCACTGAAGTTCTAAGTGTCCTGATCCTAAACAAGTAAAGCTATCTGTGAAAGAGTTGAATCGAAAGATCAAACATCTGAGATTCATTCTCTTGAACAGTTATCATAAGACTTGGGTCAGTAAAAGAACAAGATACCATACATTGAAAAGTGTATTAAGTATACTTGATTCACAGAGCTATCTGATTAACTGAAAAGTTAATACAAGAAGCTCATCTGACAAACTCAAACAAAAAACCAACACCATAACTGGCGTGGAGTACAGGAAGTACTTAGCTTGGGAAGCTAGGGAATAACTCCAAGGTTATTGAGTATAGGAAGTACTTAGCTTGGGAAGCTAGGGAATAACTCAAAGGTTTCTGAGTATAGGAAGTACTTGGCTGAGAAAGTCGGGGAACAACTCAGGGGGAACATTTGGTTGGGAACCATTTGTTTAAGAAGTCTTAGAATAGGATCTTTGTAAGGTGACCTCAAATATCTATTCTAGTGAATTCTAGGTCTTTGGAAGACCGAAGTGGATTAGTTGGAGGATTACGCCACCTCTAGATACCACTATACTTGTTGTGTTATTTACTTTTCTGTATTTACATTTCAGCAACACACACACACACTTTAACTGTTTCTGCACTTATCTATCTTAAGTCTTCCGCGCTCTGAATCTAAGTACCAGATATCTTCACAGATATCTGAGAAATAGTGTTTATCGACAAAAATTTTAAAAGACTATTCACCCCCCCCCCCTCTAGTCTTTTACTTTGCCGCTATCTAGACCAACAAGTGGTATCAGAGCAGGAGGTTCACCAGCCTTCTGCACTGAACCTAGATCCCCAGATAGGTGAAGGAACTTTGTCCACTTTTGAGGACTATTTAATTTGTGTGTTAAGTGTGCAGGTATGTCTCTGAGTGATGCACCCGTTCTCAAACCAGAGAACTACGAGAAATGGAAAAATAACATGATGCTCCACCTTGAAGCCATAAGTGACGAGATGATCGAAGTAATAAAGAATGGCCCAATAGTCATTCAACAACTTAAGCAAGTCATGGAGGTTTCGAGTGGAAGAGACAGAGATCAAAGCGAAGGATCTTCACAAACAGATGCGTCAACTAGTGGAAGATCTACTGGTCAAGTTATTACGAACCAAAGCCCAGAGAACTCTGGACATCGGAAGATGCCAAGAGGAATCATTGGATTGTCAAGCTCGTAACATCATCATCGAGATCGACACGAGCACATACATTGTAAATGTGGGGTGCTAAAAAAGTTGCACAGCTGATTGAAGAAATCATCTTTGGGCCGAGAAAACCAAGGAAAACAAGTTTGAAGTTCTAAAGTTGAAATTTCAAAATTTCAAACAAGGTCCCACTGAAACTCTGGAAGAACTTGATTTCGTTTACCACTCATGAGTGATATGGCAGCACTTGGGGAAAGCAATAGATACTCCCAGTCAGAGAAGATTAAGACTATTGTCAGAAGTCTTAACCACAACTGGGAGCATACTAAATTCTTTTATTTTAACCAAGGTATGCCAAATATCACTCCAGTGGAACTTTTCTCTCATCTTGCTACGGTTGATTATGAGACAACTCAGAGAGAACAAACAACTGAAAAGTTGCAGAATGTTGCTCTAGTTACTCAAGGAACTTCTGAAAAGAAGAAAAGCAAGGAGGAGACTGAGGATGCTCTTGCTGCAAAGCAAATGAGCAAATTTGTCAGTCGAGAAATTGAGAGAAGAAAAGCCAAAGAGAAGCTGAAAAAGCATCTAGGCTCAAACTATCACCAGTACAAGGATATGCAAAGCTCGCTGAAAAAGCAAGCTCAAAAAGCACCAAGTACTGAGGAAGCAGAAATTGGTAACGATATCTGTTTCTACTGTCAAAAACCTGGTCACTTCAAAAAGGATTGTCCTGCCTTCAACAAACTAAAGACAGGTGACAGAAAAGATAGAAGAATCTTCAGAAGAAGCCAGAAAGCTTTGCTAACTGAAGAAATAAAGAAAATCCAAACTCAATTGGATGCTCTAGATGTTGAGACAGACTCTGAAGATGACTCAGATGACTCAACGTTACCATCACCAGAATTATGTGGAGTTACTCACGATATAATCGACTTTGGCCTCAAGAAGAATGAAATGTGTGGAGTTGCTGAGATCGACGGTCCAGACATCTCTAACATTGAAAACTGTCTTATGGCTGATGAGGTAACACATACTTCTTGTTACACTTATGAAAGTGATGAGGAAGAAACAAAAGATCTAGAAAATCTCAGAAAGGAACTTGATATCTATGAAAGAGAATTTCTAATGATCCGTGCGAGAACTGAAAATCTAGAGGAGGAAAAGAATTTTCTTGCAAAGGAAAATTCTCATTTGGTTAAGATATCACGAGAAAAAGAACTGAAAATGCATTTCTCAAAGCTCGAGATATCGAGTGAAAAGTCACATAAAGAAGCATTGGCAGTACTTCAAAAGAAATATGAAGATCTTCTTTCTGAAAATAAGGAACTCAAAAAGAAAGAATTATCTTTTCAATCTTACACTCTAACTGAAGTACAATCTTACTTAAGAGATCCTTCAAAGGACTTGGACTGAGAACACAAACAGACTGTTCTTCCACTCTGAATAAGAGTGAAGAAAGAAGAACATTCATAACTACTCAGCAAGATGGTTCCCAAACAATCTATAACATCGGTCAAAAGACAAAGATTGTAGACAAAGGAAAGGCAGTTGCGACTACTCCTTTGTGGGAAAAACAAGTCAAACAGAAAACTGTTGGGCATGTCTCTGAAAAGAAACATAACACTGAAAAGTATAAACACCCACAGTGCTATGTCTCTCAAAAGGGTAGAATTGCAGGAGCTGGCAAATTCTCCCAGGTCACATTTTCTGGAAAGAAATTGGACCAACCAGAGACTAGCAAAGCTGCTGAGAAAAGATCTCAGATAGCTTCAAGTGCTCGAAATGGTATTGGCTATAAAAGCATCGGAAAACAACTTGCTCATGAGTACAAACTGGAGCAAGAACGATGGCTAAAGGCTAGAATTGCTCAAAGCAATTATCAGAAGTGGAAGTTGAATCAAGCCACTGAAAATCTGAATGCCAGGGCTAGAAGAAATCTGGCAAGGAAAGCTAAGTTTGCTGAAAAGCAAACTCAGAAACCTAACAGGTATCTGAAAGCATCAAAAGGAGCACCTAGGAACACTCGAAGGAAGAAAGTAGTTCTTATTAATTATAACATTCATTCAACTAGAATTCCTCCTTATGTTCCTGTCAGACAAAAGAATGTTCCAAGGAAATTCATTCAAAAATGGATTCCCACTGGAAGATTCTTTAATACTGACGGTTCCATTAAAGATATGAGAACCTAATCTCCTGTTTCCTGTTATGTGCAGAACGCTTCTTGGACTAAAGCACAATGGCTATTTGATAGTGGATGCGGAAAGCACATGACAGGAGATAAAGCAAATCTGGTCGATTACAAAGCTTGCAATACAGGACCAGATATCAGATTTGCTGAAGGAGAATTAAATCCATCTCTGGGATTTGGCAACGTCAAATTGGGATCATTAACAATCACTGACGTATTACATGTTAAGGATTTGAAATATAATCTATTTAGCATGAGCCAGTTTGCAGACAAAGGTTTTACTGTGAAATTCAAAGCAAAGTACTGCAAACTTATTGACAATGAGTCAAAGCAGACAGTCTTGGTTGCTCGGCGGAAAGGTAGTCTTTATGTTGCCGATTGGGCTTCTGCCACAACTGAAGAATGTCTCATGGTGAGTCAATCAGGTCACACAGAAGAGCACTGGTTATGGCACAAAAGCATGAGTCACTTGAATTTCAAAACTCTGAACAAACTTGCCAAGAAAGAGTTAGTGGTTGGTCTTCCCAAAACATCTTTCAGAAAGGATGGTATATGTTCTGCCTCTCAGATGGGGAAACAATCCAAGATATCTTTCAAGTCCAAAACCAGACACTCTAGTGTTAGACCATTGCAAATTTTACACATGGATCTTTTTGAATCATCTGTAACTAGTTATGCAGGAAAGAAATATGGTCTGGTTGTTGTAGATGACTTCTCAAGATTCACTTGGGTTGTCTTCCTGAAACACAAATCTGATGCCAGGGTGGAGATACCAAACTTGCTGAAAAAGCTTGAAGTCATGAAAAATGACAAGGTATCTGCAATTAGAACAGACCATGGTACTAAGTTTGTTAACCAGTACATAAAGGAGTTTTGTACCTGCAACGGTATACAACACCAACTGTCCTCTGTAAGAACACCTCAACAAAATGGTGTTGCAGAAAGGAAAAACAGAACCCTTAAAGAAGCTGCAAGGACAATGCTAATGACGACCTTTGAAATAAGTGAAGTTTATTGGGTTGAAGCTGTAAACACAACATGCTACACTCAGAACAGATGTTTGATAAACAAACACCATGACAAGACCCCCTATGAAATCTTGGTTGGTAGACCCCCTAATATCAAACATCTGAGAGTATTTGGTTGTAGATGTTTTGTTCTCAACAACGGAAAAGAGTATCTGAGAACATTTCAACCAAAAGCGGATGAAGGTGTATTTCTTGGTTATTCTATGAATAGCAAAGCTTACAGAATTTACAACAAAAGAACAAGGAAGCTTGAAGAATCAGTTCATGTTGTATTCTATGAAGGAAGTAAGAAAACACCTCTTACTGATGAAATCTCAGAAAAGTTCAAAGAACTAATGATAAAGGATTCTGAAAAAGAACCCTCAAAAAGGAAAAACATTATTGTGGAAAGTGAGGATGACTCTGACGTAGAAAAGCATGAATTGCCTAGTAACAACCAGATGACTCACATACATGATGAAGAATTTCCAATGAAACTTCGAGAAATGGAATCTGAAGATATTCATCATGAAGCTATCTCTGGAAATAATCTCTCTGAAAGATATGTTCCAGATAGCTCAAACACTGAACAAGTGTTAGACATTAATTGCCCTTCTAAGGAGCAAAATGTCTCATATACTGAAAAAGTATCAAATCAAAATCATAGTGATTCACATTCAGATCACTTTGATGTTGATCCTACTAGCACTAAACCTATGATGAAGTGGATCAAGGATGATCCTGCAAAAGATGTAATTGGACCAATTAATCAAGGTGTTAGGACTAGGAGAGCAATAGCTGAAAATGCTAATTCTCTCTTTGGATGTTTTATCTCAGATATTGAACCAAAAACCATTGAAGAAGCATTGAGAGACCAAGACTGTATCTCTGCTATGCAAGAAGAGTTTGATCAATTTGAGAGAAACAAAGTTTGGAAACTAGTTCCATTTATTCAAGGAATATCTGTGATTGGAACTAAATGGGTTTTCAGAAACAAAATGAATGAATCTGGTGAAATAACCAGAAACAAAGCAAGATTGGTTGCCAAGGGATTTACCCAGACTGAAGGTCTAGACTTTGATGAGTCATATGCACCAGTTGACAGATTGGATGCAATTAGACTCTTTCTAGCCTTTGCAGCTCATAAAGATTTTAAAGTTTATCAGATGGATGTCAAGAGTGCATTCTTAAATGGTTAACTTGTCGAGGAAGTCTATGTTGAGCAACCACCTGGCTTTGAAGTTTCCTCAGAAAGTAGAATGGTCTATAAATTACAGAAAGCTCTGTATAAACTGAAACAGGCTCCCAGAGCATGGTATGATACTTTGGCCAAATACCTTCTGGAAAGTGGTTTCAAGAAAGGTGAAGTTGATAAAACTTTATTTACCTTGAATCACGACGGGAAACTACTCTTAGTTCAAGTATATGTTGATGATATCATATTTGGATCTAAGGACAAGCAACTTTGTGATGACTTTGCAAATCTCATGAAAAGTAAGTTTGAGATGAGCATGATGGGAGAAATGAATTATTTCCTAGGATTGCAAGTTAAGCAACTCAATGATGGAATATTCATCAGTCAAACAAAGTATGCAAAGGATATGCTCACAAAGTTCAATCTAAAGCCTTCTGAAAAGAATGCTAAGATACCTATGAGCATCGGAACCAAAATGACCTATACTGAATCAGATAAGAGTGTTGAAGAACATAAGTATAGGAAATTGATCGGTTCACTACTCTACCTTACTGCAAGTAGTCCTGATATTCAATATGCTGTTGGAGTGTGTGCTAGATTCCAGACAAATCCAATGCAAACACACTACAACATTGCTATGAAAATATTAAGGTATGTAAAAGGTACAGTAGATGTAGGACTGTGGTATCCCAAAGAAAGTGGATTGAGTTTAGCTGGTTATTCAGATGCTGATTACGCTGGATCACTGCTTGATAGGAAAAGTACCTCAGGAACTTGTCAGTTTCTGGGTACTAGACTTATCTCATGGTTTAGCAAGAACCAAAACTCAATTGCAACTTCTACCAGATCTGAATATATTCTTCTTTGGTTGTTGTGCAACAAAATTTTGTGGATTCAACAACAACTTAAAGACTATGGACTCGATGAAGTGAAAACTCCCATTTTCTGTGACAACACAAGTGCTATTGCGATTACACAGAATCCTAAGTTTCATGCCAGAACAAAGCACATTGATGTTAGACACCACTTCATTAGAGATCATGTTGAAAAAGGCAATATAGAGATACTCAAGATTGGCACTGAAGACCAACTTGCAGATATCTTCACTAAGCCACTACAAGAAAGTAGATTCTTAGCCTTAAGACGATCTTGGACTAATAGAACTACCTTTGAACTGAAAAGTTCAGATATCTGGAATGGGAATCCAGAAAAGAGAAAAGAGAAAAGAGAAATCTCGAACGGGAATCCAGAAAAGAGGTATCTGGAACGGGAATCCAGAAAGGAGAAATCAAAAAGGCTAAAGAGCAAAAAGAAAGCTTAAAGATCTCTGAGACAGGAACTCAGATATCTGGATCACTCTATTTACGGAGAACACTAAGGAGAATAGTACAACTATCTGTAGTCAACTACTCTCTTGAAATGCGCATTATTTCTATCTTTGTGAAAAACTTGGAAAAATCCTAAGTATAAGACAGATTCAGATGCAAACAGTGTTCTTGGTCAAACAAAAACGTGATTCAGATAGCTAATAGCCAAAATTCATTGAATGGGCACAATTACATTTGTTGATTGTGATCATTGCTGTAGAAGCAATAAAGACCATTGATGAAACAAAGCGTTTGATCTGAACGGCGGAAATTAATTCACAGTTAATAGTGGACTGTAAAAATTCCGACAAAAGCCCACTTTGCATTTAATGCCGAAGTTACTTTTGCTCATGCCGGCTTGCAAAATCACAGATATGTATACACAAAATCAATTTGTATGTATTTGTCTGTTGAGATTCTTTTGCTATATATATACGATTTTGGCAAAGAAAATCACTTTTGCTTAATCCGAAATTTCATCTTGCATCAAAACAGCAAAAACCTTCTCTTGATCCTCTGCAATCTCTCTAAAATCTCTGCAAATCCTGATTAAGTTTTTCTGAAAAGAATCACTTAATCAAATCTCGTTCAAACACAAGCTCAAATCCCTACACTATATAAAGAGATGGCCCCCAAGAACACTTCTACACAGAAATCCCAATCCTCCACTGGTACTGCTGAAAAGCAAGCACTAGAGTTGGTTATCGTCAACAACCGAATAGTGGGAGAGTTTAATCCTGACCATTGGACTTCAAATCACAGAATGATTTGGGGTGGTGCCATGGTTGAGGAATACCTCACACTCTGATAGAGAACGGTGTGAAGCTAATTCTTGACATGCTTGAAAAGGCACAAATCAAGGGTTTTCTATTTGCTCGCCCTAGTGGAATTTCATCACTCGATGTGTTGGAATTCTACAACATCTCCAGGATAATTTCCGTGTAATCAAGGCCGCAATAGTGTCTATCAAGACTTGATCGAGGAAATCCTTCTGGACTTGAAGACTTTTTGCAAGTTGTTCGTACTTCAAAATCTTGGAAAGGATTTTGAAATTAACACCAAGGATGAAGATCTCCTTGAAGGTGTTAAACAACTATACAGTGACGTGTGTGATCTTGAAAAATCAGATACACCACTGAGTTCAAACTTGATGACATCCGAACCAGACATCTGATGGTTCACTGGGATGTATTGGCATGTATCCTTCACAGATGCTTTGATGGTCTCTGAGAGGTCTTGACGGATAAGCGAAGAACGGTGGATGATGATGTTCTTCTGAATCAACAAGATGTATTTGGAAAACCCTTTTAATGGGGAAAGTACGCCTTCATGAAGTTTGTGAAGAAGATACAAGGCTTGAGCCTAAGATTGCCAAAGGACTAGCTGAGCCAAAGGCCACAGTTAACTATGGTCTGAAGATATGCTACTTGCTGGAGAAGCTTGGCATTAAGCTCGAGAGGCAATTTGAAATAGCAATGACAACTTTCTACAAGTATGAGCACACGAACATGATGAAAAAGGTTGTTGGGTCTCAGAAAGGTTCGAAAAAGCACAAGTCTGAGAAGATATCTAAGGATAAGGTTGCGACTAAGAAGCCCAGAACTTCAAGGAAGAAGCCTGCTGGCAAATCAGAAGACACACCTATTGAGGTTGTCGATTCGAATCTGCAGGCATTCGATGAACGATCAATCTTGCAAAGAGTTCACAACTCTTGAACAAGTAGATCTGACAGAGAAAGTGCTTTCGAAATGTGAAGACTATCACGAGCCTGCTGATGAACTTATTAATGCTGCCAAGACAGGTGAAAAGCACCAAGCCATATCTGTAGAAATCGCAGGAGTAATGGACCAATCAGTTCCCAATGCTGATGAGAGCTCTGATGATGAAGAAGATACACTAGTCATCTCTCAAGTCCTACAAAGAGCAAAAAGGGCTAAGGTTACTATAACAGTAACTGGTGATAAGGTATCTGAAGAAGAACCTACACCTCAGGTTGCTGAACCTATAGCAAAGGTTGTTGGTGCCAACACATCATCAGGGACAGTATCTTATGCACAACTACAAGAAGCCCTGATGAGTGGTAACTAATCTTGGTGATGATGATGAGAATGCAAGTCTAAAAGTCCGGAAGAACGTTCATGATCAATCTTCTTCCGGACAACCACAACCACAAACACAACAACCACAACCAATGACCACAAGTGGTTGATGGAATGGTTAATGAACTCCATTTCGAATTACCAGCATTACAACAAGCTGAAGAAAATCCTGCAAAAGAGCAGGTTCCCCAACTCTCTGAGAGGGATCAAACTGAGACATCTACTCAGAATGATCAACCAGGGGAGGCAACTGAGTTGCATACTCAGGAAAGGTGTGAAGTACCAGAAACTTCAAGCAAAGAAACTGCACTGGGAAAAGAAGACCAAAGTATGGAAAGGTCACAGTTCCGAGACCAATCGACTGAAGCGCTCGGGTAGATGACTGGTTTAACTCTTATCTTGTGAACATTTTATGCTTAAACATCTTTTCTCATAAAAATTTCTTTATTCTGCTAAGTTAGAACGAAACAAGAGGAAGCCGAGAAGCTTGCCTCGAGATCTTGAAAAGAGGTCCTTCAACCTCAACTCTTGAGAAATGAGCACATGCCCGGTAATTGATTCTTAAAGAGAACTAATTTTTCAGTAAAAATGTTTATGTGCTCATTCATGTTAAATGTTTCTAACAGGCTCCAACTGAGAAGGAAGAAGATAAGGCAGAAATGCCAGTGACCAACAAGGTTTCTGAAGAATACATCACTGAGCCTTCAAACTTGAAGGTATATGACAATCAAGTGACAAGTATTCTTCATCTTGGGTTATCTTTTATCTCTTCTAATATTCAATACTTTCTACTCACAGGCTATTTCAGAAGTAGAAATGCAAGGGGATAAAGTTGCGACTTCCCCTGCATCAATGGAAATTGATGAAGCCCCCAAGGCAACATCACTCGAAAGAACACCAGAAACTGCACAAGTTCCTGAGAAAAATGAATCTGAGCTTCCTTTTGAGGAAGTAAGTAGCACAAATCAGAATTCATTAAAAGCATGTTTATGCATAGATTCTTTCAAACTATTTCCTAAGTATTGTATTTCTCGGAGTTCAAGAAAGAAAGGTTCTTTGGACCAGACTTCAAAGTCTCCACCTCACAACAAGATATCCGAGACACCAATTGTCTCGATGAGTCCAATCTCTGAGCACAAGTACTTACGGGTAATCTAGAAACTAAACTACACTACCACTCGAGATATCTACCAAAGTTTTGAAACTCATTCAAAGCTCTTTCTTTCAGCTCAAGCAGTGCAGCGGTTCGATGATGATAAAGGGACCTACTTCCCTTCTTCATGGCTCAAACCTGCAAAGCACATTCAATGCTTGAAAATGGCGAGGTTATGGTGCTCTGATCTCTACGAAATATTGAGAATCAGCGATCAACCACGTGACGAGCACGAGCTCTTGACACGAAACATATGTCCAAGCAATGTTCGCTCTGAGAACAATACACATTCGCGACTACTCTGCGAAGGACTTTGCGGAGAAGTGGCGCCTGGTTGCTATAGGCCTTTGAACAGGCAGATGGTCAGACAAGATTACAGATGGCCTTCAAGCCAGTCCTGCCCCAGACACTGCAATTCATACCTTCTGAACAAGAAGAAGTTAATGGGCAGAAGATCACTATCCCGGACGTGATTAATCTTGTATCTGAAGGTGATGAGGAGGAAGAGATAAGAAAATGACTTGAACCTCCCGACCATCACCACAAGGATGGCGACAAAAGGATGATGACGATGCCCTGCACCGGAGGAATTTCACGAAGAAATCCTACCTCATCTGAAAAGCAAACTGAGAGGCAAACACAGAAATCTCCGCCTCCATCTCCTCAAAAGTCGAATCATCCATCTTCCCAACAACACAATGTCACAGCACAAGTAGTTGAGGATTCTAAGGATATTGCACAGAAGATGTTAAATACTCAATCCAGATCTACTCAACTCACACAACTGTTGGAAGAAGAACAACAGCTCCATCTTCAACTGGAAGACCAGATAGCTAGATCCAGAGATAAGCTAGATCAACTACAAGATCAATATCTGCAAGAGATGATTGCTTACTCTGAGGTCAAAGAGCTACAAGATGCTGTAACTGCACTCAACAAAGAACTCGATACTGAAGAAGTATCTGAAGTCAAGCATGATGCTAAGGCTGCATCAACTTCAAAAGAAGTACCATCCTCCTCCCAGAAAGGAAAGAAACCACTCACTGAGATGGTTGCTGGACTTGATACGATCGATGAAAATGTCCAAGAGGATGAAGATCACTGGGCTGATTACTCAGATGATGAAGAAGACAAGACTTTGGTAGAACACCGCAATGAACATCTGGCGGTTTCTCACTTGAAAAGGAAGCTGATTGCTCCTGAAACATTCAGCAAACTGCCAAACGTCCACTCCCACGAGTACATGAACAGATACCAAGTTCTGGCTCATCTGAAGAAGGAGTTGTCTTTACAATACAAGGAAGTAACTGCCTCCGTCCCCTCTGAACTAAAGAATTTCACTGAGCTCATCACTCAGAGAACAACTAGCATAGTCATTGCTCAGAAAGATCTGGGAATGATAAGGGACGATGATGCGTCTTTAGCTGAAAAAGCTTTTCAAGAGGCAAGTTACACTCTTTGAAGCAGATGCTATCCTAGGCCCACTGGCAGAGCTCACTGATAAGGACAATGGACTTATCAAACAAAATCAAGAGCTCAAAGCCGAACTTCAGAAGTTGGTCAGTGCCTACAACTATTTACAAGGACACTTTGACTCTCTCTCAGATTCTTTCATGAGACTGAGTCAGCCAACAATGACTAAGGGGGAAAGAATGTACAAATCTGGACCACAAAGTCAGGGGGAATGGGAAGGAGCAGGAAACAAGAAGAAATCTGGAGTTGGTGCTGCTCAAAGAGGAAGAGGAAACAAGAAACCTTCCCAGCCACCACTCAGAATAAATGAACCCTCCTCAAGCCAAGCTGCTTTGCAAATAGTAGCTGCTTCCCAGAAACCCACTGAAGGTACTGCAATGATTACAAGGGCAAGGGCACAGAAACCTCCAAGGAGTACCAAGGCTCCAAGGAGAAGACAAGTCAAAGGGATTGATGTCACTTCTGAAGAAGAAGAAGAAGGACAAATCAAATCCCAGGGCAATGAAGAAGGCTGCAAACCTCTCACAAGATCTATTCTTGATGATGATGAGGAATCTGATGAAGATGAAGCTCCTCTTCACAGAAAAAGGAAAATTGAAAGCCTAACTGAGCCCATAGTTGCAAAGCCACTAGCAGCTAAAACACCCTCTAGAAATACCAAGTCTATCCAGGGTGGTGATTCTTCAAGCAACAACCCCAAGGAGAATTCAAGACAGAAAGGAACAAGCGAGGAAGAGCAAAGACTTAGTCAACTTCCACTCAGGCCAGAAGAAGCCAAAATTGAGTATGTGAAGTATGACAATAGTTCTTCTGTCTACAGGTGCATCAATCAGAAGAATGGCTATTGGATTCTGGAACTTAAGCATCTACTAGTAAATTCAAGATTTCCAGAACCAATCCATAAACAGCTCATGACATGGAGAAAAGACAAACCTACCTTGATCAACACCAATCACATCAAAGCATGGTTGGATTTTGAAGTTGTCAAGAGAAGCCGTGAAGAAGGACCTCTCGATGAATGTCCATATGGAAAGCGAATGATGATGTGCACAGATATTCTTGGAGCAGCAAAGAGCAAGACTCGCTGTGGAACCCTATGAGTCGTTCTATCTGACAGAAGATCAATACAAGGGTGACATAAGATATCTGAAGATTATCTACGAATATTTCAAACTCTCAGATATCAGAACAGACCATGCCTGGAAGTGGGGAACGATGTCGGGTCAAGCACTTTGTCGAAAAATCCTACCAAAACTACAAAGAGTTCTGTGGATTTGCCAGAGCCACAGAGATGCTCGTCAGAACTCTTCTATATGATTATTCTGATGACATCAAAAGGTTTGGAGATAGGAAATTTGCAGACTGATCCATAGAACCACTGACTGAAGACTTGAAGACTAGTAATTAGGATGTTTACTTGGAGCTTGGTCACTCCTGTTGTCCTAATTTACTATGTAATTTTTGTATTTTTGCTGACTGAGCTTAAATGTATTATGTTAAAGTTATCTGTATTCCACAAATGTAATTTATCTGATGAACTTACTCTCAGATATTATTCTATAAAAGATAACTTGTCAGCAAAGATCACATCTTGTGATTTGGTTGATGTTTACTTTCTGCACTTAATTGAATGAATTGAAAAATCATAAGAAATGATTAAGTAATGGATTGTTCACTCATCCAGTTGTAATAGGTTAGATAGTCATCGTTGACTGATCAAAAAGGGGGAAATTTGTTAGGAAATTTGTTAGATATTTTGTTAGAAATATATGTTTAAGTTTTGATCAGCAACATGATGACTTATCTTAGTCTCAGAAAGGTGACTAGTACTCTTGGTTCACTTGAACATTGTAAAAAAGGAAACCCACTTAGTATGATAGTCTAGTTAATCTTGTATAGGATGTTAGGTCTCAGAATGTAATTTTTATTTAATGAAGAAGACCAAGATGAAGACATCCAAGCGAGCAGTTCAACGACATTGAAGACTTGAAGAGCGCACAAGATTCTTTGAAATAGTTTCTGAGATACCTTAACGGATATCTTGAAGACACGAATAGTTTTGGACAAACTAAGTCATAAGAGATATCTGAGAATCAAAAGGGTCTATCTGGAAAACAAGGAAAGTGTCCACATATATCTACACTCAGATACCTCGAGCTTTAAACCACATCTCCGAAAAGAGAATTACATATTGCAAACAAAGTTGTTTCAATTCAAGTGGTATCTGAAGATTAAAGATAATGACATGCAAAATTCAGAGAGAAAACTGCGTAAGTCAAATCTCTGATATAAAGCATAGTTCGTTCACACTCTGAGACAAAAGTATAGTACAATGCATTTAATGCAGACGGAGATGTCGAACAAAAGCAGCGGTTACTTGAAGAAGAAGACAAACACCTAAGATTATACTATACAGATATCAATAGCTTGAATTTGAGCTAACGGATACTATTCAACGGCATTCAAATTCATCTATAAATATCAACACTTAGACTGCTTGAGAGGAGACACTCCTTAAGAACTTTACGAACTTACTCTGAATATCTTACTCTCTCAAAGCAAACTACTTTTACTTAAGCTTACTGTTGCGACTATAGCTTTTGATCTTAAGTTGCACTGAAGTTCTAAGTGTCCTGATCCTAAACAAGTAAAGCTATCTGTGAAAGAGTTGAATCGAAAGATCAAACATCCGAGATTCATTCTCTTGAAACGATTATCATAAGACTTGGTCGGAAAAGAACAAGATACCATACATTGAAAAGTGTATTAAGTATACTTGATTCATAGAGCTTTCTGATCAACTGAAAAGTTAATACAAGAAGTTCATCTGACAAACTCAAACCAAAAACCAACACCATAACTGGCGTGGAGTACAGGAAGTACTTAGCTTGGGAAGCTAGGGAATAACTCCAAGGTTATTGAGTGTAGGAAGTACTTAGCTTGGGAAGCTAGGGAATAACTCAAAGGATTCTGAGTATAGGAAGTACTTGGCTGAGAAAGTCGGGGAACAACTCAGGGGAACATTTGGTTGGGAACCATTTGTTCGAAGTCTTAGAATAGGATCTTTGTAAGGTGACCTCAAATATCTATTCTAGTGAATTCTAGGTCTTTGGAAGACCGAAGTGGATTAGTTGGAGGATTACGCCACCTCCGGATACCACTATACTTAACATGTTATTTACTTTTACGTATTTACATTTCGACACACACACACACACACTTTAACTGTTTCTGCACTTATCTATCTTAAGTCTTCCGCGCGCTGAATCTACGTACCAGATATCTTCACAGATATCTGAGACATAGTGTTTATCGACCAAAATGTTAAAAGACTATTCACCCCCCCCCCCCCTCTAGTCTTTTACTTTTGCCTATCTGGACCAACCTGAAAGAAAGTGGCCGGATCGAGTGATCTTCTTGCTAAAGGAATTTCATTGATGGATGGATGGGAAGAAACCGTCTGAGGCCTTGTCTGTCTGTGCAACAAGAACAACCACTCCATTGGAAAACCCTCTGCATCATGCGGAAGGATCGATCATTTGTATCCGTAGATAAATAGAAGTGACTGTCGAAGTATGCTCATGCTGTTCGTAGTTTTGTTGGTGTAGCACCATGAATTTATAAACGGTGCATTAGAGATTTTAAAACCATTATTGTTTCGAATTAAGATGGTTGCTTCTTCCAAAATTAGGTATCTTGTGTTTATTCACTTTTCTTTCATACAATTTATATTGATATTGAGCTTTGCTCACAAATTCTTAATGTATCGTTCTCAAGTTTTCCCAAAATAACCACTTGTTGTCTATCAACTAGCGATAGCTTGAGGTAGTTCGTTTGGAACAAAGTAAACAACCTAGGCATATAGACCTTGAGTTTCAAATCATGGTGAACATAACGTGTTGAAACTAACTCAAGCAGTTAAAGAAATACTAAACTGGTCTCTCCCGCGAGACCAAGTACTTCATGTAATTTATAACACTTTGCTGAGTAAAGACAATGTTAAGGAGTATGATGCAATTTAATACGGAGGAAACTTTGATTAAAAGATATATGAGTGCAATTACAAATTAAAGATTAAAAGATACTATATCAGAAGTGAAGCAGCATAAGTCTAACATGAAGCAGGACAACTGTGATATCTAAAGGTAATTAGCCTTTCAAGAGGTCATTCAAGTAACTGGGTCGGCATACCTCCACATTTTTTCTGATCATATCCACATTTTTCCAACAGATGGTACAACCAGTGATCTTTAAAGCTTTTCTACACAAAAGAACTTAGCTCTTACGAAACATCCAAGAAAATTGACACCTTACTAAATATTGTAGAAAGAGAAAGGCCATGCTTCTTATTAACAAGAGTTCGCCCTTTGAATATCCATCAATCCAAAATTGAAACCAAAAGTGAACAAAAACAAATTTTTGCATTTTCTGGAACAGTCACATGCAGTATTGATAAGGAGTTTAAATATGAGCTGTACAGGAAATCAACGGGATAAGGACTCACGGCTTTGATAGTTTATCTAGTCTCACATAAACGTATCCCCGGGGAGTAGTTTTAAATGCATAGAGCTACAAGTCATCATCAAATTGCTACTACTGACACCTCTGGCAATGGATAGATCTCTTGGCCCCCAAGAACAGTTGTGAAAAATGACTACTTCACCATCACCTCCATCGCCAATCTAAATTTCAACTTCATCGGCAAAGTTAACCAATTCCCCCAATCAAATTCGCAAAAATAAAAAGAAGTACCTCATGTCATCCTCTTCGTCCCATAAATCAATAGGTTCCACCTCTCCCTTTGAGTAAACTATAGCTCCACAAGCACAAATAAATGCAAACCAAAATGAGATGCCACATGACCACTATGCTCTGAAATTACCAGGAAAAAACAAGAATTGTGTTGAACTGGAAATGATTTACCAGTTCTTGTGAAACTCAACCGTACTTATTGAGCTAATTTTAAAAAAAACATTTTGCAGAAATTATCATGCACATAGGAATGAATCAAACAATTGTTGGGTGCTTAAGATAAGAGGCAGAAAAGATGATATAGGAAATTGTAATAAATATAGAGAAGAAGAGAGTAATAGAGAGAGAAAGATTTTTCAGATGATTTTCATTCATCAGATTCGTGCCTATTTATAGGCAGATTACATTCTCAATTTTCAACTTGCTACAGTGATTTCACTATTCATCCACAGTGATTTCACTATTCATGATAGTAACTTTTACCTAACATTCTCAACACTCCCCCTTAAATGTATATATGAATTCTGATTATACGCATGAAATGCTGCCTCGTTAAAAACCTTGTTAAAGAAAAATCCAGTGGGAAAAAACATTAGCAAAGGAAAAGAGTACAGCGCGTATTTCACTCCCCCTCATGGTTACATTACTTAACTTAACTCCCCCTCATTACTTGGAGCTTGGTCACTCCTGTTGTCCTAATTTACTATGTAATTTTTGTATTTTTGCTGACTGAGCTTAAATGTATTATGTTAAAGTTATTTGTATTCCTAAAATGTAATTTATCTGGTGAACTTACTCTCAGATATTATTCTATAAAAGATAACTTGTCAGCAAAGATCACATCTTGTGATTTGGTTGATGTTTACTTCGCATAATTGAATGAATTGAAAAATCATAAGAAATGATTGGTGATGGATTGTTCACTCATCGGTTGTAATAGGTTAGATAGTCATCGTTATTTGATCGAGAAGGAAATTTGTTAGGAAATTTTTTAGATATTTTGTTAGAAATATATGTTTAAGTTTTGATCAGCAACATGATGACTTATCTTAGTCTCAGAAAGGTGACTAGTACTCTTGGTTCACTTGAACATTGTAAAAGAGGAAACCCACTTAGTATGATAGTCTAGTTAATCTTGTATAGGATTGTAGGTCTCAGAATGTAATTTTTATTTAATGAAGAGAAGACCAAGATAAAGACATCCAAGCAGAACGAGTTCAACGACATTGAAGACTTGAAGAACTGCACAAGATTATTGAAATAGTTTTACAGATACCTTAACCAAATATCTTGAAGACATGAATAGTTTTGGTCAAACTAAGTCACAAGAGATATCTGAGAATCAAAAGGGTCTATCTGGAAAACAAGGAAAGTGTCCACAGATATCTACACTCAGATACCTCGAGCTTTGAACCACATCTTTGAAAAGAGAATTACATATTGCAAACAAAGTTGTTTCAATTCAAGTGGTATCTGAAGATTAAAGATAAGGACATGCAAAATTCAGAGAGAAAGCTGCGTAAGTCAAATCTCTGATATAAAGCATAGTTCCGTTCACACTCTGAGGACAAAAGTATAGTCTGATGCATTTAATGCACGGAGAGATGTCGAACAAAAGCGGCTTATACGAAGAAGAAGACAAACACCTTTCTGATACTATACACAGATATCAATAGCTTGAATTTGAGCCTAACGGATACTTTTCAACGGCATTCAAATTCATCTATAAATATCAACACTTAGACTGCTTGAGAGGAGACACTCCTTAAGAACTTTACGAGCTTACTCTGAATATCTTACTCTCTCAAAGCAAACTACTTTTACTTAAGCTTACTGTTGCGACTATAGCTTTTGATCTTAAGTAGCACTGAAGTTCTAAGTGTCATGATCCTAAACAAGTAAAGCTATCTGTGAAAGAGTTGAATCGAAAGATCAAACATCTGAGATTCATTCTCTTGAACAGTTATCATAAGACTTGGGTCAGTAAAAGAACAAGATACCATACATTGAAAAGTGTATTAAGTATACTTGATACGAGCTATCGATTAAGCGAAAAGTTAATCTGAAGCTCATCGACAAACTCAAACAAAAACCAACACCATAAGCTGGCGTGGAGTCAGGGAAGTACTTAGCTTGGGAAGCTAGGAATAACTCCAAGGTTATTGAGTGTAGGAAGTACTTAGCTTGAAGCTAGGAATAACTCAAAGGATTCTGAGTATAGGAAGTACTTGGCTGAGAAAGTCGGGGAACAACTCAGGGGGAACATTTGGTTGGGAACCATTTGTTTAAGAAGTCTTAGAATAAGATCTTTGTAAGGTGACCTCAAATATCTATTCTAGTGAATTCTAGGTCTTTGGAAGACCGAAGTGGATTAGTTGGAGGATTCATACCTCAGGATACCACTATACTTCTTTGTTATTTACTTTTACGTATTTACATTTCATGACACACACACTTTAGCATTTACACTTATCTATCTTAAGTCTTCCGCGCTCTGAATCTAAGTACCAGATATCTTCACAGATATCTGAGAAATAGTGTTTATCGACAAAATTTTTAAAAGACTATTCACCCCCCCCCCCCCTCTAGTCTTTTACTTTGCCGCTATCTGGACCAACAAGTGGTATCGAGCGGAGGTTCCTGACCTTTTGAACCTAGATCCCAGATAGGTGAAGGAACTTTGTCCACTTTTGAGGACTATTTAATTTGTGTGTTAAGTGTGCGGTATGTCTACGGTGATGCACCCGTTCTCAAACCAGGAGAACGACGAAATGGAAAAATAACATGATGCTCCACCTTGAAGCCATAAGTGGCGAGATGATCGAGTAATAAAGAATGGCCCGATAGTCATTCAACAACTTAAGCAAGTCATGGAGGTTTGAGTGGAAGAGCAGAGATCAGCGAAGGATCTTCACAAGCGGATCGTCGACTAGTGGAAGATCTTTGGTCGAGTTAATTCTGAACGAAGCAGAGAACTCGACATCGGAAGATGCCGGAGGAATCATTGGATGGTCAAGCGTAACATCATCATCGGATCGACACGAGCACATTTATAAAGCGTGGGGTGCTAAAGCGACGAAGTTGCTGGCGGTGATTGAAGAAATACATCTGCGGGCGAGAAAACCAAGGAAAACAAGTTGAAGTTCTAAAGTTGAAATTTCAAAATTTCAAACAAGGTCCCACTTGAAACTCTGGAAGAACTTGATTTCGGGTTTACCACTCTCATGAGTGATATGGCGACTTGGAGAAAATAGATACTCG
This sequence comes from Plantago major, assembly GCA_026545765.1. NCBI lineage: Eukaryota > Viridiplantae > Streptophyta > Magnoliopsida > Lamiales > Plantaginaceae > Plantago > Plantago major. Next base: position 8,590 of record JAIFAC010000295.1, on the reverse strand, counting down.
GTCGGAGAAGATTAAGACTATTGTCGAAGTCTTAACCACAATGAGCATACTAAATTCTTTTATTTTAACCAGGTATGCAAATATCACTCGATGGAACTTTCTCTCATCTTGCTACGGTTGATTATGAGACAACTCGGAGAGAACAAACAATGAAAAGTTGCGAATGTTGCTCTAGTTACTCGAGGAACTTGAAAGAAGAAAAGCAAGGAGGCGAGGATGCTCTTCTTTGCCAAGCAAATGAGCAAATTTGTTAGTCGAGAAATTGAGAAGAAAAGCGAAGAGAATGAAAAAGCATCTAGCTCAAACTATCACCGATCTGAGGATATGCAAAGCTTCATTTGAAAAAGCAAGCTCAAAAAGCACCAATCTTGAGGAAGCGAATTGGTAACATTTTATAAAAACTAACTAGTTTATCATCTATGCTTTCTTATTAGCAACCGGCTAACTTATGAACTTTTTGTGCTAAATTGACCATAATTATGTTTTTTCATTTGGAATAGTTCATAGTATCATTTGTTTGAAAGGTGATATGAAAAATCACAAATGCCCTTCAAATGGGCGTATTCAGCATTGTCATCTCAAGAACATAACGGGGGTAATAATATGGGTACAAATTTGCTATAGACGGGCGTATTGATCACATAAAATTGACTATAATTTTTTATTATTAAAGTTAGGAAAAATTACATCTGCTCCCCTAATAAACACCTCTTACTCATGTAGGTCCTTAACATTTCAAAAATTACAAATTGATCAATTTTCAATTTTCAAAGTTTACCTTTCAAACATGGCCTTATTTCTTCTTACATTTCTTCTTATTTAACCATCACCCACCAGCATCACCTCTTCCAGCTTAAGTAAAATAGATTTTCTTAAATGGAAAATGATAGTAATTGCTTGGAACATTTTTGTAATAAAATAGAATTTAATTATAATAAAAATGTAAATTGTTGGAATTTTTTTAATGAGTATATGACAGAGTGAGACACCTCCAGTTTATATACCACTAAATGGATTCGTATTTTCTGTATATTTATCAATGACCTTCAATATAAACCATAAATTATGGTTGTTTTTTTCTCGGGTTTGACAATTGATTTTCATGCGCTGGGATTAGTTTACGGGTTGGACACGTGTTGGCTTCTCGTTTAATCTCATAAATTATTTTTTTTAAAAATTAAATATATAAAAAAATAAAAAATAAATATATATTTTTTTCAAAGCCCTTCAATTGCAGCACAATTCAAGTACAAACAAGACAAGATCCAGAGGCAAGCGCTACCCCGATAAGAGCATCATCTTCATTAGATGGAAGTCATTGGCTCGAATCTTCCCGAGATCAAATTTTGATAAATCTGGTCAATTGGAAGAATGAGAATTAAGCCTATATATTTGAACAAAGAAAGAAAGAAAGCAAGCAAGGTAGCATGTATAATTTTCTGGCCTGGCGTATTTTACCTGTGTACGTATTTAATATGCATACTTTAAAATATTTGTGGAATACGTATTTTTTTTTTTTTTTTAGTTATACTTGTCTGTTATCTTTTTTGATAGAAGCTGAATCACAGGCGGCATTTTCAACAATACTTCTTCTATTTGTCGTTAAGCGAAAGCTAAAGTTCAAAAGATATGATTTAATAGAACTAGTCGACATATAATTATCCATTTCACAACATAAAATATATAGAAATATAAATAACCAAACGTATTTTTGACGTATTCGTATTCTAATATTTTGAATTTTAGCGTTTTCCGTATGCGTATCGTATTCGTATTTGCATGCGTATTCATTAATTAGTGCTTCGGAAAGAAAGAAGGAAAGAAAGAAAGAGTCTAGAAAGGATCGAGAAGCCAAGTTCCGAATGTCATCATGGTGCACGCACTAATGTCGACGGCATCTCGCTCCTCACGATCAATATCTCCTCCAATTTCTTCCCGTTACCTTTTAACTCATTTTCAATTGTTTGATTTATTGTTTGGTTAATTTTCATTTATTACTTTGTTTGAATTGTCTCATTTGTGCATTTCTCACACTGAGCTCTATTGTTCTTTAGCTTTGACTCTAAGATCTTAATGGTTTCTCATGATGATTGATGATTAAGTGTAGTGGTGAAGAGGAACTAGATTAACTACTTGTTTGGATGAATCATTGTGTACCACAATCCCCTCCAGTATCTATGTAAACTCGAATTAGCATACCCTCCAGTATAGCACCAGCACCAGATAAAGTTTTCACGATGGAATCGTAACAGTCACCTTGACGAAAGAGGTAATTAAGTGAGTAGGTAATTGAATGTGTTTGTGTCTGGTTTGAGCTTTCATTGATTGCAAGTGGTGCAATAGGTCTCTGTGATTTGCTACACTCTATAGTGGTTTTGTTTATTTTGCTCCTACTGGTGTCTTGAGACTTTGTCCATTAATTATTTGTGCAACGGGAGTTCTTAATATATGATATTCTGGCTGAAGGAGCTCTGTGGTATGCGAACTCTCTTGGAGATTCTGGCATCTGTCCTAATTAAATGAATTCCGAATAAGTGGTAACAACATTCTACATTGAGAGCTGTTTTGGCGTGTATAGTCTAAGCCTCTGCTGACCTTGTTCGCAATCTTTCATGCCGCAATCGAACATCATCAAACTCAATCTTGTTTTTTCTGTCTCGAGTTTGGTATTCTGCTATTGTTGGATTTGACTGCGACCCTCACTCTCTAGACGATGGGGGTGGTCAAATTGTATCCCTTTTAGCTAAGATAAAGTTGTTTTTGGGAGTCTTGGTTTAGTTCTCACTTTCAGTTCGGTTATGTCTGCTCCACCTCTATTTGTAGGGTTCTGCACTGCTAACTCTTATTTTGGTTGCGAGTTATTAGGTGCTGGAACTATTAATTGCAATTGGAGCTAAGTACATTACTTGTGCACTTGTGCTTTTTTACTTCTGGTGGAATGATAACTAGGATGAATTTGATGAAAAAGCAACGGAACTTGAGAGGCAAGAAGCGAGGAACAAGAGAATCAAGAGAAGTTAAAGGGTAAGGTTACTAACACAAATTGTTTTGTTTATGAAGAAGAAGATCTGAAGGAAGATTCGGAAGAAGACCAGGAAGCTAAGGAAGATGGGGAATGCTACTCACCAAGGATAAACCCCGGCGATTCAGATTATGAAGAGATGGCCACCATACCTAATATGGGAGTTTTCTCGTTACCATTACTTTCTTTTTACTTTTTGTGCCAAGGGACTAGCACAAACGTAGGTTTTGGGGTGAGAGAAATGGTAACTCGAAATTCAAAATTTTAGGGCCTTTATTTTTTGATATTTTCTTATTTTATGCACTTAGTTTTCGGCTGTCGCATTTATTTCCTCCCTATTTGGATGATTATCGAGCTTTGACTTGTTATTTATTTACCGAGCTTTGACTCGTCATTTATTTACCAAGATGCAACTCGAAGTTTATTCAAGCCTATTTAATATTTAAGTCTTTATTGTTTTGATTGGAGGCACTTTCATTTACTTACATCGATTGTTGAGGAACCTATGTTCTCATCAGCAAGAGATCTTCATCTTACATTTTGAACCGAGGCACATTACATGCACCTACTTATGAGTTTTTGCCATGCAACACAAAGATAAAAGTTGCAATCTTATAATACTTTCTCTTTCTTACTCTCCATAATCTCTTGATTCACTTATATACGCTGATTTAGAAGTCTTTCATGCTCTAATAAGTGAGTCTGCTTAGTTAAGAGGATTCTGGGAAGAAGTAAACTCTATGAAACGAACAAGTGTGGCGGAGGAGAAGTACAAGGAAGTTTGTGATTGCATTGTGCTGCTGTTCCCTCTCTCTAAAAAAAGAAAAGAAGAAGTACCGAAAAAAGCAAGGTGAGAGAGAGAGAGAGAGAGAGAGAGCAAAGGTACTAAAAGTCTCGGAGTTGATCTATGGTCCTTGTGTTCACCGTTTTCGTGTTGGGCATGTTACAAATACTACCCACATACCGGCGTGGCCCTAAAAGCTACATGTCTGTGAGGGTTGATGGCATGTGTACCAAACCAGCACGCATAAAAGTGCGAAATTCGGTAAAATAGACACTACCAAAAAATGTAGAGACTAAAAGATCCCAATGAGTCCAACAAAAAGCAGTGCAAAAAATAGTATGCACACATATATATATATATATATATATATATATATATATATATATATATATATATATATATATATATATATATACTAGAGTTGGTTCCTTTATGACTTGATGCCCGTGTTTTAAAAAAAGATATGATTGTGTATAGAGGGTAAAAAATACATGAAATTACACTTAAATTCCGAAGTAGTTGTATTAAATACAAAAGGTCACAGCCTCTCAATGTAACTTCTTCAATTTCAACTACACCATGGAAGGATAGTGAGTATGACAAAACAATCGTAAGAATGGTCAAGTGGCTATTGACCTATTGTGACAACAAGTTTCAACACTCTACGTCTCTCTGTGAAATCGGAAAGCACCGATTGGGAACAACGAGGGATTACAGTAGAATCATTTGCACTGTCTTGATTTCATTCAGAGCTCGAACCGTCTTTTCGATTCAAGATTGTTTTGGCTTACGCTCGGTATGGTACCTGTGCAATAAAGAGAATTCACAGGAAAGGTTAAGCCTTATGTAAGTATTAACAAAAGAAGAGAAATTATTGTAGAAATGCAGACACTATAAATCTTCTGGAAGTAGCTATTGGTTTTGTGTGTGCTCTCTGGGAGATGTGTGGCGGTATTGTTAATGTAAAAATGCATCGAGCAATGGTGCGTAGAAGGAAGGGGTATCCATGTTTAATCATTATTATTCCAGCCCTTAAGCATACAAACTTTCATAAATTTGCATCTGTACTGTAGAAGTGTTGGGAAATGAACAACTCAAAGTTGCTCGAGGATGCTCGAGTTCGAACTTGCTCCGGATAGGAGTTCAAAAAATGTGTAGCATAACTAATGCTAAAACCAGATTAACAATACATGCGTAAGCAGGTACCTTAATCATACAAACTTTCATAAATTTTCATCTTCTGAGAAATGCGGAAAATGAACAACTCAAAGTTGCTTTCGAGGATCTTTGGACTTAGAGCTTGCTCGCCGGGAGTTCAAAAATACGTAGCATAGCTAATGCTAAAATCATATTAAGGAGAGACATTGCAAATTGCAGAGCATACTTGCGAAACAAAATAACAATCGATTCTCAAACATAACAACAAATCACTATCCATTACAAGATTTCAAAGCCACTCTAAGCAGAGTATGTCGCAACACACGGGCAAAAGAAAACCTCTATAGTTTGTTTGGTAAATTAAGATTTCGAACCCAATTACAATTATTGGTAATAACCGTGCTAGAACAACCCACCAGGTTAGTTGTAGTTGCTTTAGAACAATTCTATGAGTGTCTGATCATTTATAAATGACCCAAATCAAAATTACTTCCATTTGAGAAAAAAAAGAATTGTTCTTTACCATATTTGGTTGCAAGTTAAGCTGTTCATTTGAAACAATTCACATGGAATTCTGCTCAGTACAAATTTAAGACCACATATATATATATACTTGAGATTATGAGCACAACAAAATGACATTACAAGAAATTTTCAGATACATGTTACTTGAGATTATGAGCACAACATAATGTCATGACAAGATATTGCAGATGCATGCTTTACTTGAGATTACGAGCACAACATAATGACCATTATAATTGAATTTCTTGAAAGAAACGAGAAAAGAATGGCTGGCATATATGAAATGCATGAAGCCATGACAATTGATATAGAATCCACCCATGGAGTTTCATTCACATGTAATGACTAAGCTAAATAATTTAGCCATATGTAAATATATAGATGGTAAGTTAAAATCGTGGTCACTGTCATGACTTGCTCGTTGTATGGAGGAAGGCGTCGAAGAATGATTGCCGGGGTGATGTTCCGGTGGGAGTCGGGTGCAAGAAGCCGCTAAAAAAACAAGATATTGAATGGCACAGTGTTAGCACCCGAAAGTGTTCCGAGAAGTGTTAGCACCCATAAGTGTTAGAAGGCAAAACTAAATATGACATAAACAAAGTAACATGTCGAAATGATTGGATAATTGAATCTGTATTAGAATAGCGACTTTCTACCAATAGCACAAAAACTCATGAGCATTGGAGCGGATAAGTTTATGTAGGGAACGGTTTGATGTAGAACAAGCATAAACTCTTTAGGATACTCACACAAAATCACATACACAACATGGAGATTGTAGTATAATTACATGCACTATTCTTGCGGTAGGTATTGTTATGCGGCGAATACCCGCTCTTGAGACATACTTGACCCTTAGCGTTCGTTTCCTCTTTTACATCGAAAGTTTCCTCTGCGGGAGGAGAGAAAGGTGTGCAAAAATAAATATTCTGAAGTGCATCGACCCGCAAATTTAGGCTTACCATTTTACGCGAGCATGGTTATAATGGCGCAAGGCTAACAACATAACATAACATAACATGTGTAGTAGTCGTTGATAGTAAAGATGACAATTGAGAGGGAGAAATGATAGATGTGTAAGAAACTGTCAGAAGGGACACCTTTTATTTAGTAATTGTGTAGAGGCAGTTGAGATAAGCATTACATAACTCTTGAACAATTTTTTTCTACAACATTTGAAGTAGCGGTTCACCTTGGCGATGGCGTGTTGAGAAAGTAGGCATGCCACCGTGGGCAGCCAGTCCAACAAGGGTGAAGTTGTAGAATCCTTCAAGGCATTACAGCCGAAGTTGGAGGCAAGTGGAGGCTAATCCCAAACTCTCTTCATGCGCTCTCTTGGAAGTAGACAAAATAAAACATTTTAAACCCGGTGTTGAAGTGTAAATGCATGTTTCTGATTTCCTCCCAAAAACCCCTATTCTGAGCACTCCAAAGAGAAGAAAGAAAGCGAAACTTAAGAGAGTGATAGATGATGATAACGTTGAATCTTAGTTCATCTTTAACTTGAACCAACCCACTGAAGTTTGTTAAACACGAAAATCCTTTGGAGAATACATGACATTCGCCTAATCCACGATGGGCGAGGTGAAGAGATCGTTGAGTAGAAGCGGACAGTGAGCTTATCGTCTGTTTTGGGAAAAAATCATAGGTTGAATTGGAATGAAAAAGAACGCTTTAAATGCCCAACATTGAGGCTTATTATATTGTTATAAAAAAGAGAGAGAGCGTGAGACATTATTATTACGAGAAGGTGGAGAAGGGATGAACTTTTGGCGGTAGTATTCATAAGGAGCATGGAAGACCTATATTTGAACTTAGCTTACTTATTTGTACCCCTTAATCCTTTTTCTACCACTTGATGGACTTTGTAAGCGAACTCTAGCCACTTAAGCAAGTCGTGATGGAAGTCACGGAACACGTTCCATCGAATCTGAGGAATAGGTCAAATCTGAAGAGGTAAAAGACAAAGAGGTGAAAAGTATAGGTAACTACTTATATATAAAGTGGGTGTTTGTTAGACCACTCCATGAGAGTGGTGGGAGTGGGCGTGGTGGTCGGCCGCCACCAGGGGTGGCGATGATTGCAAATCCAACCATGACTTTCTTTATTTATTTATTTTTTTTTGGCGGGCGACAAAGAATGAACACAGCCTTGCCGAGTGGGTGAAGGTTAATAAAGTCGAAGCAACACGGTGAGCTAAAAGATGTTGATTTTAATTGATCATACACTCACATCATTAAGCGTCAAGGTAACAATCTCATTATGAAATTAGAGAAACTTCGAATCAAGAATTACATGCGAGAGAGCACATTGTACTTGTAGCATAATTTACGGCCTTTAACTTTTTAGGACTTTATGGTGTGTGAAGTTCAATAAAGGATCGTTTTTAGTGTTTCAACATGTTTGCAACTCTCTGTGAACCTGATGCAAAATTCTTTAATAAGTTACTTCTAGTTGTTTTATGCTAATTAGTCTCCTCTGAAAAAGCTTCAATTTTACCTAGTTTACGCAAATTCTAGAAAAGCTTCAATTTTAATCCGAAATGATCCGATCGTTCGGATCGGATTTGATTAAACTAGTGGTCCAAAACTTATTGATCCGAACTTTAGATCGGATTAATCGAGCGATGCACCCTACTTAAAAACATCAATCCGTCTCGGTCTCTCACTATACGTCTCTCCAAGACTTTGTGATTAAAAGAAATTTGAAATCGAGAATAAATTAATTTTTATTATTATTTTATTGAGCGGCATATGGTTTACGACCGATTTGGTTATATTCGTTTGGGTTCTGTACCGATTTGTCATGCATAGTGTGACTGACATACACATTCTACTATTCTATTATAAAGCACATATTCTCTCCATTCTAAAAAAGTTGTTTATTTTAATTTTTTTCGATAGAATAAATTTAATTTTGACTACTAATTAATATAAAACTATAAATTTTCAATTATATTATATAAAACATTTATTATTAAAATATTTATTATATAATTTAATTGAATATTTAAAATTTTGAAGTTTGTTTACTATGTAAAAGTCAAAATTTCTTTCGAAGAAGATTGTTTCCTTTTGTTAAAATTTAGAAAGGAAACTGGT